>JAOTJB010309076.1:0-16381 GCA_027123815.1 Erythroxylum minutifolium | reverse complement strand
TCTTAATTTTATATTTGTATGATGATAATTGTCTTTTTTCATATTAATTGTGGTTATTATTTATATGTGAAATATTTGAAAATTATTGTTATTTCATATTAACTGTGGTTATTATTTATTATTATGATTTTGGGAAATATGATTAATGTAAACTTATAAACTATACAGTACAAATGTACAATATGAAAATGAACTATTTTACAATTTCTAAAAAAATTTGGGGATCATTTTATAAATTTAAGAAATTATCTAAAACGGTACTCGGTATTGACAGATACTAATATAGTACCGTACTAAAGTCTAATCCAATATCAAATCCAGTACGATATTTGCAACATTAGGAGAGACCCTTTCTGATAATTTTATCGTTTAAAAATATTGACAAAAATAGCTACAAATGAAAGTGATTGGAAATTAACAAATTACATCGGTACGTATCAAATAAATTCATTTAATTTATTATAATTACATAGCATTTTAATATGAAAATAAATGAATTATTTTATTAAATTTTTAATAACTAAGATGATCAATTTCTAATTTTGATTTCATAATTTATAATTTTATAATTAACAAAGGAAATTTGTAAAAATTCTTACTATTTTACTAATGGTTCATATTTACATCTCGTTACGCATATTTAAAATACAATAATATTTAATTATGTAAAGTTAATTAATTTTATTAATAATTAATAATGTATTAATTATCATATTCCATTAATAATATATAAATTTATCATTTTTATTAATAATTAAGAATATGTTTAGTAGTTTAATATAATAATAAATGATTTTTATTAAATTTGTACTTATTAATATTTAATAAAACTACTAAATAAGATAATAATGTTTATCTTTATTTATAATTCATCCTTTACAAACAAATAGAAAGTAATTTCATTCTTTGCATGGTTAAACAATAAAATTGTAAAAGTATAAACTATAAAAATAATAATCATTCGATGTTAACATTGAGTACAACGAGTCAATGAGACAAAAATAATTGTGCTAATTCTAGCAAAATGATATGATTGAAAAAATTAATCAACAATATCATTAAGTCAACTATCATCATCATTATCATCACATCCAGTCTGAAATTTCGCAATTAAGCAGGGTCTGAGGAGGTCTGATAGTACGTAGCCTTACCCTTACACAGTAGAGAGGTTGTTTCCGATAGACCCACAATGCAGATGAGATAATAAAAGAGCAGGTTAAAGAGTAAATAGGTAAAACTTGCGCGCTAAAAGATTATGAAAAATAGCAGTATACTAAATACATAAATAAATAGAAATAAGTAACTAAAGGATATACTTGATATGGTATTCAGATCTGTTAAAAAAAACTCTGTTAGTACCCGACAACCTGTCAAGTCCGGCTCATCTTGTCTCTATTCAAGCTAGAAGTCCTTGCTTAGAAACTCTGAGGGTATGACAATCCGACAATTGCCAACGACCTCGTGAAATCTTTCTATATATACCTGTCCTAAAAAGCCAAGTTGTAGGCTCAAAATTCTTGTACAAGCCTTAAAAAAAAGGTTGTTGGTCTCCTACGCGATACAGACGTAGCACGAGCAGGGAGGTAGACCTCTATTGATAACTTACTCAATTATTTTGCTGAATGTGAAAGACTAATCATTTACCCTTATCTGATCACGCCAAACTTTCCTATTTCTAGCCACTACCTCAGTAAGAGCCAAGTCTAACATATCTTTCTTGATCACTTCCTTCGAGTTCTTATATGGCCTCCCTTTTTGCCTCTTATAGTCACTAAGGGTTATTTTCTCACAACGTCGTACTGGAGCATCAAAGGGCCTCCTGCACACATGTCCAAACCACCTAAGCTGGGCTTCTATCAACTTGTCGGCAATACTAGCCACCTGTAGTCTGTCTCTCACTAATAAGTGCATGATAGGGGCCGCATGGGTAGCATCGTAGGAAGTTGAGTGGTCAGACATTATCTACACGTTGCACGTATGACGTCCAGATAACTTACATGTTGCACGAAGTCCAGATAACTTAAAGTGGAGTGTTTTTCAGGAGTTGTGAGGTTATGGACGGATAGCATTATTTTCTCCTATTTCTATTCACTGTATGTTATTTGCTTCCACTAGAATGAGGTGTCCGCAAACTTTGTGATTCCTAGTTTGTAGTAGAGTGGGTGTACCACTTGTAATTATCTTGTTATTTAAATCCCGTTGCAAAGAAATGGAGGACATATAGGAATTATAGCGATTATCTTCTTCTGAATTCTCTTCTCTCTCTAGATTCTAAATTCTTCTATTAGTGGTATCAGAGCCAGGTTTCGACTCAATGGGAACACGACGACAAACCAATGCGGAGTTCCAAGAAGCATTGGGGCGTCATGAATCATTATTTGATCAACTACAGCACACCCTTCAAACATTTGCTACACAAATGCAAACTATGGAAGTTACGGTGACACAGCTTAAAAAATAATCAGAAAATGTCAATCCATTTGCCCCTGGAGGTAGCAATCAACACTCCACATCCCATTCCAACTACATGCAGAACAACCAACAGCCTCCACCGTTTATGAACCTCACGCAAAATAACCAACCAACCCCACCAATTTCCCAAAACAAAGACCAACATCCACCACCTCTCTTCCATGAAAACACCAACAACGGCCAGACCTCCCAACCGAATCCACAAGTCCACTATATATAAACTTCTAACTCCTTCCCACAACAACACCATAGCCACCTCAAACTACAGTTTCCTAAATTTGATGGAACAGACCCTCAAGGATGGGCGTACAAAGCTGAACAGTATTTCGAATTCATGGAAGTGCCTCCTAAACAACAGGTACAGCTGGCTTCTTTTCACTTGGAAGGCATCGCCCTTCAATGGCACCGATGGCTATCCAAATTCCAAGGACCATTAACCTGGGTAGAATTTACTCGGGCTGTGTTAAAGCGGTTTGGCCCCACTGATTATGAAGATCCTTCGGAAGCTCTTTCTAAGCTCACACAAACTACTACGGTAGTTGACTATCAACAGGAATTCGAGAAACTGTCTCATAAAGTTGATAACTTGCCTGCAAGTTTTTTAGTAGGATCCTTCATTGCTGGACTTCGAGAAGAAATTCGTCTTGACATAAAAATCAAGCAACCGAGAACATTGTCGGACGCAATAGGAGTAGCTCGACTTGTGGAGGAAAGAAACTTGTTACAAAAGAAGCAGTCCGTAACTTCAAAACCAAGTTGGAGCGGCAAAACTACTACTCCAAGTCTATTAGGTCTGGTACCATCTGCAAGAACAGTAACAGGTACCAATAACTCACCTTCTCCTTTTAGAAGGATTTCTGGACAGGAAGCTAAGGAGCGCAGAGACAAGGGGTTATGCTATTACTGTGATGAAAAATACGTACTAGGCCACCACTGCAATAAACCACAATTATTTGCCATTGAAGATGTCCTAGAGGAAGCCGAAATTGAGACAGGTGATGACGAGAGTGAAAGTGAAGAAGTTCCAGAAATCTCTCTTCATACAATTGCAGGTATGGAGCATCCTCAAACACTCAGGTTGGTTGGAACTCTGAAGGGTAGGGATGTCACGATTCTAGTGGACAGCGGAAGCCACACAACTTTGTTGATCAATCCATAGTCAAGTTATGTGGGTTGACAGTAGTGAAAGATCAAACCTTACGGGTTATGGTAGCTAATAGGGAACAAATCACATGCCAAGGAGTGTGCCAAGGGGTGTCTTTAATCATACAGGGATACCGAACAACTGCAGATTTTTTTGTCTTACCTTCAGCAGCATGTCCCATCGTTCTCGGAGTCCAATGGATGGCAACTCTTGGGCCTATTCAAACAGATTATAAAACACTTACCATGACTATCAAGGACCATGACAAATCCTTTGTTTTTCAGGGAATGAGACAGGGAGAAGCCGAACCACTTTCAAAAAAAGAGTGCAATTTACACTATGGAACAGCTTTTCTCCTACAGGTACTTGATGCAACCCACCAAAAGCAAGACCAAATCCACCCACAAATTCAAAAATTACTGGCCAGTTATGCTCAAGTGTTCAAACAATCCCAACAGCTTCCGCCCATTCGTCATCAGGATCATCACATTCCTTTGTTAGAAGGGAGCAAACCCATTTCGGTAAGGCCATATCGTTATCCTTTCTACCAGAAAACGGAAATTGAAAAAATGGTTCAGGAACTGCTAACCACAGGTTTGATTCGACCGAGCCGCAGCCCCTTTTCTTCACCAGTTTTATTAGTAAAGAAATCCGATGGAAGTTGGCGATTCTGTGTGGATTACCGAGCCCTCAATGGAATCACAATTAAAGATAAGTTTCCAATTCCCGTTATCGATGAACTTTTGGATGAGTTGCACGGATCTGTGTACTATTCAAAACTTGATCTCCGTTCTGGATACCACCAAATCCGAGTCAAGGAGGAGGATATCCACAAAACCGCTTTTCGAACTCATGAAGGGCACTACGAGTTCATAGTTATGCCATTTGGTCTCACCAATGCATTGGCCACCTTTCAAGCACTAATGAATGAGATTTTCCGACCTTATCTTTGAAAATTTATCTTAGTATTTTTTGACGACATATTGGTGTATAGCAGGTGCTGGGAAGAACATTTGTACCACCTTGAAGTTGTCTTGCAGGTTCTACAAAAAAATCAATTGTTTGTTAAAACCAGTAAATGTCAGTTTGGAGTTACGGAAGTAGATTATCTGGGACATGTCATATCAAGGCAAGGGGTGGCGGTCGATCGGAAAAAAATTGAGGCAATCTTGGCATGGCCTACACCAACTACCCAGAAAGCAATTCGAGGATTTTTGGGTCTCGCTGGATATTACCGAAAATTCATCCAGAAGTTTGGCGTCATAGCCGCCCCACTCACCAAGTTATTAACCAAACAGGGATTTAAGTGGACCAAAGAAGCAGAAGCAACCTTTCAACAACTGAAGAAAGCATTATCAACCCCTCCGGTATTAGCACTACCCGATTTCAGCCAGGAGTTTGTGGTGGAAAGCGATGCTTGTGGAAATGGACTTGGGGCCATTCTCTCTCAGAAGCAACGGCCCATAGCCTACTACAGTGAAGCACTAAAAGGTTCCGCACTACACCTCTCAACTTATGAAAAAGAAATGCTGGCCATTGTCAAAGCCATTCGAAAATGGCGACCGTATCTCTTAGGTAAGCCTTTTGTTGTTCGTACTGATCAAAGGAGTTTAAAGTTTTTGTTAGAGCAAAGGATTACAACACCAACCCAAGCACGATGGCTTCCAAAATTACTGGGGTATGACTACCGGATTGAATACCGAAAGGGAAGCGATAACCAAGGAGCCGATGCATTATCACGAATGGGTGAATATTACATGACCACCGTTACTCTGCCTGTTCCTGAATGGTGGAAGGATCTCCAAGAAGAAGTGCGAACAGACCCTGCATATGCAACCGAAATTCAAAAGCTGCCAGCAGAGAGTGTTCAAGTCAAAGACGGTGTGTATTTTTACAAAGGTAAGATATTCTTATCTGCCAACAGTCCTTTAATTCCTTCACTCCTAGCTGAGTACCATTCTTCTACCACGGGGGGCCACTTCGGGTATCACAAGAGTTTAGCCAAACTCAAACAACAATTTCATTGGGTGGGGTTGCGACAAAACGTAAAAAAATTCATCCGGGAATGTTCAGTATGTCAACAACACAAATATGAGACACTCAAGCCTCCTGGACTACTGCAACCACTTCCAATACCTGACAAAATTTGGTCTGAGATCTCTGTGGACTTTGTAGAAGGGCTGCCATCATCCAAAGGGTACACAACAATTATGACAGTGGTAGATAGACTAACAAAATACTGCTGTTTTGTTCCCTTGAAACATCCTTTTACAGCAGTTGGCACAGCAAATGAACTTGCCAACCACGTGATCAAATTGCATGGTGTTCCGGAAACCATTGTAAGTGACAGGGATAAGATATTTACCAGTTCTTTTTGGAATCACTTACTTTACAGTGAATCTAGTTGAAAATGAGCTCCAGTTATCACCCTCAGACTGATGGGCAATCAGAGGTGATGAACAGGATGTTGGAGCAATATCTGAGATGTTTTACTAGTGATCAACCACGGAAGTGGGTTGACTGGTTGGCTTGGGCAGAACTCAGTTACAACACCAGTTATCATTCCGCCACTAAATTCACACCCTTTGAGTTGGTCTATGGTAGACCGCCCCCATCATTACTTTCTTATGTTCCTGGGACAACCCAAGTCCAATCCGTGGATGATTATCTCCGACAACGAGCACAAGTATTAAAAGAATTGAAGCTCAATTTGCGATTAGCACAGGAAAGAATGAAGCTCCATGCTGATAAAAAAAGAAGGGAGGTCGAGTTCCATATCGGCGATTATGTTTACCTGAAACTTCAACCTTATAGGCAGACCAGCGTCACCTTTCGAAAATCTCTGAAACTTTCTGCCCGATTCTACGGACCATTTGAAGTCTTGGAAAAAATCGGAAAGGTAGCATACTGATTATGCTTGCCAGAAGGAGCTCAAATTCATGATGTCTTCCACGTCAGCTTACTGAAACGGCATCTGGGAGAGCAACCAGCTACCACGAAAGGCCTTCCTCCTGTCACTGATGACTCACAGGTTCTACCAGAACCTGACCAGATTTTGGGTAGGCGGGTCATTCAAAAGGGGCGATACCGACCTTACACAGAAGTCTTGATCCAATGGAAAGGCACCACAGCAGCAGACGCAACATGGGAAAACCTTCGGCGATTTGCAAAGACGTATCCGTCTTTTGTCCTTGAGGACAAGGACAATTTGGGAAGGGTGGAATGATAAGTGCATGATAGAGGCCGCATGGGTAGCATCGTAGGAGGTTGAGTGGTTAGACATTATCTACACGTTGCACGCATGAAGTCCAGATAACTTACACGTTGCACGCATGAAGTCCAGATAACTTAAAGTGGAGTGTTTTTTCAGGAGTTGTGAGGTTATGGACGAATAGCATTATTTTCTCCTATTTTTATTCATTGTCTGTTATTTGCTTCCACCAGAGTGAGGTGTCCGCAAACTTTGTGATTCCTAGTTTGTAGCAGAGTGGGTTTACCACTTGTAATTATCTTGTTATTTAAATACTGCTGCAAAGGAAATGGAGGATAGACAGGAATTACAGCAACTATCTTCTTCTGAATTCTCCTCTCTCTCTCTAGATTCTAAATTCTTCTATCAGGATCATAGCAGGCTATGACACAGGGAGAGCACCAAGAGATGTTAGTGATCAAATGCTAGCTCCACCTTGAAGCAGAGGAGATCCTAAATAAGTCTGAATTTTTAAAGCAAAACACTATGGAGTAATGTAAGGCGATCCACTCAACATTAACAGGCCCTTGGCTTATCCTTAGAGACTTTAACAGTGTAATTCAAGAATGAAGCAGAAGGTAATGTGGGATCAAACTCCTACACCACTGATTTCAATGACTCTGTGCAACAGGTTGAGGTAACAGATATGAAGATGGAAGGAAGATACTTTACCTGGTATAATAACCAAAATGCTCAATACATGTTGAGGAGAAAGTTACATTGTGCGTTAGTAAATGGAGAATGGCTAGACAAGTTCTTAGAGAGTAAAGCTGTCTTGGATGGACCTAGAACCTCACACCATTTACCAATAATCATTCAGCAAATGGATAAAGGAGGCAAGAAAAACTATCCTTTTAGGTTCAATAACTTTCTCACAGAAAAAGAAATGTTATATATAAAAGAGAATTCTTCTCTTTTTCTATTTTTTCATAATTTCATTTTAAATTCTTCTAAAAATTACTATTCACAATTCTCTCTCTCTAACTATTCTTTACTACCAGTAACTCAAACAGGTTAGCATTATATACCAATTTCTTCTTCTCGATGAGCCCATCACAACCTTACCTGTTTCAGCCACTATCGTCTCTGGAATCATTGAAAAACTCGAGAAGAAAAACTGACGAAAAAGCCAATAGTCAGTCTGTCGCTTTCGGTGATTGTTGCCGATCACCACCAGCACCATTCGACTTGTCTCGACGTTAAAAACAAAGCTCCATGATCTTGTGTTCAGTCACCACCTGGATTGCCGCCGATTGACGAAAAAGGGGTTTTATTCAATTCGTTTAAATTTGTTGAGAATCTGAGTATGTTGTTTTAGAGAAAGTTGTTCTTATCATCAAGAGCTTTCATTTGGTATAAAAATCGTTGAATTCTGAGACTAAAATTTTTTCTGTAATCAGAGGGAATATTTCAGTGATCAGAGGAATATTTTGATTATCGGAGATACTGTTTCGGCAACCATTTTGGTCACTTTTTGAAAGTTTTCTAAAAATTCTAAAAACATATTGATGATTTTCTCGAAAGATCCATGGTGAGATTTTCAACGACTTGTGAATTAAAAATCACAGAACGTTTAGGCGAGAATAGAAGAAATTTTCGAATTTCATAAATGGATTGCTTAGATAATTCGGATGATATCGAAATTGTTGTTCGAGTCCAATAACTCCTAATTAGCACTGATTGAGATTTTTTTTAATTTACTAGGTATAGCAGGAGCGGGACCCCTATTAGAAAGTTCGGACGGACGAGTTCGGTTATCAGGTAAGTTCATACCAACTTACTGTTACCATAATTGTACTAGCAAATGAATATTGTTCAATGCTGGTATAGATGACAACATGTAGCAATGCATAACTATATTCATATGCATATGTGTGTGTGTGTATATATCAATTGATACTTATATATTTATATAATGAGCGCATATATACAGTAATGTTTACCTGGTTTAGTATAATCCTTTATATCAAATTAACTGAGTGGATACGCTAGGTTAGGTATTGTATACGTGCATTGGTCATTGCATAACTGAATGTTTACTTGATAAATTGCATACTTAATAATTTGATACGTATTGCTATGTTCGATTATGGGAAAGAAAAGATCTGTAGGACATATCACCTGATGGGTATGCAACAAGACCAGATGAGCACTGGTTATGATTATGAAAGTTGTTTGTTATTATATTGAGATATGTTATGGGTCGATCCTGGTTGATGCTTGCCTCCCGATCACACTCTTATTTGTGATGCTTATGTATAACACCCCACTACCATAAATTACATACTGGAACACCTTGTCGACATTCTAGTATATAATCTATAATAATGACGAGTTAACTATCTCACCTTCACATTCCAAAATGGCATCATAAGTAAAATAAAAATAACACATTATCTAAAATTCAAAGTTTCCTCATTTCATACCGTAAACCATTATTTACAATGTAGCATTTCGTATGGATACAATGTTAGCCTATCAAAATTCACAATTCAGTTAACAAACTATGTTAAATAAATGAGGAACTAAACCAAAAACAAACAACTAATCTTCTGTCCCCAGCCGACCGACCTTTAAGCTATTTCTTCTTCACAAAAGTACAAAAATTATGCTTCTTGTAGGGTATTTCAGTAGCTATTGTCCTCTCTTAGTCCTGAAATGATAAAGTGCAATTTTGGGTGAGTTTTGTGAACTCAATGAGGTAACCATCATCGATGGTTCACTCAATTCATACATCACATCAATACATGTAACATATAATTTACATCTTTGCATATGCATAAAGTATCACATTTCACATTTACATTAAGGCAACAATACAATTTAATTAGTCAAACATATGTATTAAAATGTATATGCAATGTTCGTGAGACTCAAATTCATTATTATTTTCGTTGTGACCAAGTGCCCTTTTTACTAGCCCATATCTCTTAGTGGATACCGAGTTGTATCAAATAATGTCCTATATCCCCTAATGGATACCAAGTACATTCACAACTGAGCCTGAGGCTCTGATCATAATCTGAGCTTTAAGCTCTTTATACTGGTGACTCCGGTCACAACTACCTTTATTTTTCATGCATTCATATAATG
Source organism: Erythroxylum minutifolium (assembly GCA_027123815.1). NCBI lineage: Eukaryota > Viridiplantae > Streptophyta > Magnoliopsida > Malpighiales > Erythroxylaceae > Erythroxylum > Erythroxylum minutifolium. Next base: position 6,422 of record JAOTJB010309076.1, on the reverse strand, counting down.
GATGCTTCACATTCTCATATTCTCAGTCAATCCCATTATTGAAACATTCACAATCAGATTGCATTTATCATCGGACCTAAATCGAGCATTCAACAAAATTGTTGAGCACATTTATTTCATCCAATTCACATACAAAGAGCACTTCAATATCACATTCATCAAATCAGAATCTTTGGACCTTCATATCTGGAATCAGTATAAGCAACCACACATTCATAAGATAATTTAAGCATAATCAAAACAAACAATTAATTGAGTGAGATCATCTAAGTTACTCACAATTGCTCCCTTTTTGCTTAATGCCTAGAAGTTCCAGCAATATCTGGAAGTGGTCACTCTACTTGCTCTTCTATATACAATCAAATACATTTATATGTCACTCATGTGCATTATCAGTCATAAATACATTTATGAATGTATCATGTAGCATGCATGTTCAATGACAATTTCTCGAGCATGTTTCTTTAATACTCTTTATAATCAATTTCAATACCTTCCAAACATTCTTTTAATCCTTAATGCCCTTTTATTCACTTTAATCCCTTCAGTCAACATCAATTAAATCATTTAAGAGCTCATTTAAAACTACATACTTCATATAGTAACATCCTTACTTGAATTAGGTTAAAAAACATCTAAAAAATCACCCTTTGATAAAGCCTCTAAGGTCATGATCATACTTGTGCACGATCGTGACTTTCTTCCTTCATCAGCAAAGTCACGATCATGCATCCTTCAGCAAAGTCGCGATTGTGCTGATGCAAGATCGTGACCTGCTGTGTTTTCTTCCTTCTTTATCGCATTTTTTATTCATATAATATGCTATTACAAACACAAATTAATTGTTATCATTACTTAATTGTAAATTAAAATCATCATCATGTTTTTTTCTGAAGAATTAGAATCAAACTCAAGTTCCTCTTCAGATCTCTTGCCCTCCTCATCCTCTACAAATGAAAGTTCAATATATTCATTATTTGGATCGTTCAAAGGTTTATTCTCGTCATATGTTACACATGCATTTATTTTATAAACATCTTCTTAAAACGCTTCATTTTCAATTCTCTTATTCTCTCCTTTTCCATATAATTTAAAAATACCTCTAGGTTTTACTTTGTAAATGACCAACCAATTTGAATTATCTCATCTTAAGTTAGGAAAACGGATATAATACACCTAGATCGCTTGCATCGCCAACACGAAAGGTTTAAATTATCTAAATCTTCTTCTCTGGTTGATTTCAACTAGATTGTATCAACTGTGCACTTTTGTTCCAACATTAGGAGTTGGATCAAACCATTCATACTTAAATATCACACTCTATTTTATTGGCAATATAGGGTACTCAATTTAAAGTGTCTTAATAATTTTACCATAGTAATCTATCAATTCTTCCTATATGCAAACCCCACTATTTACTATTGCCATGCTATGACCATGATATTCTATATGAAATTTGTATCCATTAAAAAAATACGCAAGATATGATTTAATGATTCGTAAAGATCCTTTCACAAAATCAAATGTGAACTTGTTCTCTATTGGATTTTTTGAGGCTTACACAAAAAAATCATATTAAATAGTACAATTTTATTTAAACATTTTGATCTGATAATTCAACCATTTCAACTATTGCAAGTGAAAACTTACATATTTCTCGAACCATTAAGGAAAGTTTCTTTCAACTTCTTTATTAATATTATCCTATTTTTTTTCGGGTATTAGCTTGTGTAACCATTCTTCGTATAATCTAAAAGCATTATTATATATTTTAGTTATGAACGACACTAACTTTGAATCGAGAAATAATCAATTTCAAAATCAAGTTAAACTTATTACACGTAAGGTTAAACTTCTTGACAATTTAATAAAATATAACCATGGGCAGCCTCTATTTCTTCTTCTGTTAACATTCTTCTTGTTGACCGTCTATATATTCATCCAGGATATGTGAAAATGGATAAGTTACCATCAACATCACTCATTTCTCCCTCATCGTCATTACGAGGAACTTTTATTTCTCTTATGTGCACATACAACTCAAAATAATATGAACAAAATGTATTTATTTCGTCCATTAAATAAGCATTACATATTGAACCTTCAACTCTAGTCTTGTTTTTGACATTTTTTTCAAGTGATGTAAATACTTACATTACAAATAGGGTTATTACAATTCTGTGATTAAAACATGCCATAAGTTTTATTTAAATATTAAATATAATTACCTCTCAAATGGATACATCCATCGATATTGAACTGGACCAGTAAGTTTGGCCTCGTATGCTAAATGTACTGGTAGAAGCTCTATATAGTCAAAGAATTTTAGAGGAAAAATCCCTTCTAATTTGCACAAGATAACTGGAATTTCTCTTTCTAGTTTTTCCATTTCAGCCAACTTTATTTCAAAAGATGTAATTGGAATTAGCCTTTGCATAAACACATGACAATCATGACTTTTCATCCCAAATAACTTGTATTTCCTCATATTCATACACCTTGCTAAGTTCAAAACATAACTATCAAGAAACTTTAGACTTTTCAACCATTTACAAAAAAATTCTTTTGTTTCTTGTCTAAAGTGTACATGCTTTTAGATATTTACAGGTGCAAAGATCTTTATCTAATTCATTCCTTCTACAAAAACTTTTTAAATCAGCTCGTGATTTTATATAGTTCTTTTTCCTCCCTTCAATGTTCATTATGGTGTTGAAAAAATTATCAAAAATATTTTTTTAATATGCATCACATCTAGATTATGACGTATCAAATTAGTTTTCCAATATGGCAAATCTCAAAAGATACTTTGTTTTCTCTAACCAAAGTTTTTTCTAACGATTCTATTAACTTCTTTAAGTTATGTAAATTTCAGTAACCCTAATTCATCAATCTGTTGCAATATATCTTTACCAGCTTTATAAGGGGGAGGAGGTGTTTGTACCATCCTATTCTTAATGAAATTTTGTTTATTGCATCTAAATGGATGATTTGGAGGAAAACATTTTCTTGTGTTTGTCAAACCAGGATGCTTTTGCCCCGTTAGGAAGATAAAATGCATCAGAATCATTGCCACAGTAAGGCAAGCTAATTTTCCTGTTGTGCTCCATCCAAACAACATAACATAGGCAAGGAATCACTAATAGTCCACATCAAAACTGCTCTCAACAAAAAATTTTGTTTGAGAGACACATTATATGTCTCCACACCAAATTTCCAAAGATGATGCAATTTAGATATTAATGGTTATAAGAATACATCAATTTTATACTTTTGATCTGTAGGCCCTAGTACAATCACCGTCAAGAACATATATGTCTCATTCATATGCATCCATAGAGGCAAATTATAAGAAGTAATTATGATTGGCCATGATGAATATTGTTGGCTAGATTGACCAAAAGATTAGAATCCATTTGTTAACAATCACAACATAACATTTTGACTTTCAGGTATTATTGAAATGTTTCCATGCGAGTGCATCTAATGGATGGCTCATTATTCTATCTCCCTGTTCATGTTCATTATGTTATCTCATGTGAGATGCAGAAACATCAGAGCCATGCAGTCTTTAAAGTCTCAGAGTTAGCAGGAAATAATACATCCGCTTCTATGGTTCTAATTTTTGTTTCATAGTACGTTTTCTAGGTTTGAACTTAGATTGATCACAAAATTGCACTCTTATAATTCCACATCATCTCCCTAAAACAATATACATGCCAAACTACAACAATCAATTTTTTCAATTGGCAAACCAAAACCCCTAATAAGTTTCTTCATATTGTAAAAATTATCAATCATTATATGATTAGAAGGCAATAATTCATTATACCAAGCAAGCATTGTGTCTAAACTTTGATAAAAAAAAATATGCCCTTCAAACTTTATATTCAATATTCGAGCAATTGAAGATAACTGAGTCATATCTCACAATTTGGCCATAATTCTTGGTCAGCTGATTTTAGTAAGTTAAAAAACTCTTTTGCATTTGGGTTCGGTCCTTCTTTAAGAATTTTTATATTTGCCTAAAAAGTATAACCGGCTGTATCATAAACCATTTAGGTGTAAAGATTTTCAATTGTACCCACATTATTTGTTATAAATCTAGTGCCCCCTTCAAACTTATCCACATTTATTGACGATTTTACTTCATTACCCCTTGAGGTGCTACAAATTAATGGCTCCCCATGTCGTGTTCATTCAAAATAATTTGGAACAAAACCTTTTCTTAACAAATCTAGATTCACTTCATCAATAGGAAGAAAATGAATATGTTTGAACTTTTTACATGGACATCTAATCTTAGGATCATCCACATAAGCAGGTTGAGATTATACATAGTCAATAAAAGCTTCAACTCCTTCAACAAACTCAGGATTAATGAAATCATTAAGTCTTAATCGTCTATCCATCCAAGATCTATCAACATTACTCATTTATGCAAAACTGTTTTTTTAAAAAGTGATTTTATAGTTAGATATAATAATCATTATGGTAGTATCCATATTAATCTTACAGAACATTTAATCTTTACTTTACACATCATTAGATCCTTCATTTCCCCTAAGTTTTTACAGGTCTCTGACCATTTCCCCTCCAAATTGAAACCAATATATCCCACCATATAATTTCACAATTATAAAACTCAATCACAGCGAATTCCACCTTTGTGATTAGACAATCACCACATTCTAAGTTACAAGAACCTGACAACTTTATAGAAGAATTTTTTAAGAAAGATAAGGCTTTGATCTTTATTATCCTTAATATATTTTAATATCCTATAAGCAACCTACAAATGAACTGTACTTGACTTATTAATATATTGACTTAATTGATGGATAACATATATGAGTATCAGTCAAATAAAGCAATTTGCTAACCAATATCCTATAAGAAGTGACATTAAGAAGTAAAAAAAAGCACCTGCACATTATTTTTCTAACTTTATATTAAAATAACAAGAGTGGAAATTAGTTTACAATAAATAAAATCAGTTTCCTCAAAAATATCAAAAGCTCATTTTTTCTTACATATATTAATTCCAACACTAGATCGAGCAATCACATTGAAGTTCAAGTCTTTATGTTTGAATTAATGACCTACAAGTTCATTTCCAAAGTTTGATTTTAAACAAGCACTATGGTACGTGGCATCGTTTGACCAGATGAATCCAGAAAACAAGTTTTCCTTGTGACTCCTAAGCTCGTGAAATGTTTTACCAATAAGCTTCATGAGAATTGCATCACGGGTTTCCAACTTATAGACCATCCTAGGGTTTTATTATGCAAAGAATTGTTATGTTAATTACATGAATTTCTTATATTAATACTAAATTTGAACTAATCACATTGAAGTTCAAGTCCTTATGTTTGAATTAATCACCTACAAGTTCATTTCCAAAGTTTGATTTTAAACAAGAATTATGGTATGCGGCATTGTTTGACCAGATGAATTGAGAAAGCAAGTTCTCACTATGACTCCTAGGCTCATAGAAATTTTCACTGATAAGCCTCATAAGAGTTGCATCACAAGTTTCCAACCTATATACCATCCTAGGGGTTTATTATGCAAAGAATTGTCATGTCAATTACGTGAATTTCTTGTGTTAATACTAAGTTTGAACTAATTAAATTGAAGTTCAAGTCCTTATGTTTCAACTTAAAAAACTCCTAAACTAAAATACTTAGACTATTAAACCCCAGCTTAAAAACTCGTCAATCATTGTTAGAAGTAAAATTGGAAAAAAAACATTATAAAACCTATCATATTGTAGACAATACTTAGTTGAATGATTTACCTTGATAGACGAACAATCGCAAACTACAAAGAAGACTAATGAGGTTGGACAATTATCGACGCTCTTCATCATATAACACGGCCTACAAGAAAGCCAATAAACAATTAGCTAATTTTCTATAAGTTTTGAATTGAGCATAGGTACAGATATGCATGAGTTTTAAGTTGTGTATTGCATATTTAATTTTCCTTCTATTAATTTTTTATATCCTACAACTTATAATATTGCTTAAGCCATTGAAGCCTCAATCTCTACTTGAAAAGAACAATTAACCTCAATTTAATCAATAACCATTTTTCGTAATATCACATATAGACAAAGACAACATATAAATTTTTCGTAAGATCATAACCATTATTATGCAAAAAAGTTATTATGAAAAACCATTATTATGGACAAAGATAACAATTAACTTTATTTGGGTTTTTTTGCATAACCATTTTTTCGTACAAATTAAGTGTTTATTTTTTAAACCTCCTATTAGATATGGAATTGGTTTCATACATATCAAGTGTTTATTTTATCGCTAAAAAAAACTTTAATGATATGTATGGAATTAGTTTCACTTAAGGAATTGCATTAAAGAATGCCTAGAGTATTTTTATAAGGGCCAAGCAATTATATG
>JAOTJB010309054.1:0-16392 GCA_027123815.1 Erythroxylum minutifolium | reverse complement strand
AATTCACATCATCACATAAGGCACATCACTTCACTAATCATCATATAACATCAAACATCATCTTTGTTCACTTATTTCATATTTCATATTAGAATCATTCAAACTATTTATTTCGATCATTTGAACATACATATCGAATGTATATGAAATGCACATGTGACTGAGTTTTAGTTATTACTTTGTTATGATCAAGTGCCTTTAATTGTCTGGTATCTATTGTGGATATCGGGTTCATTGATAATTGTTACGTATCCATTGGGGATACTGGGCTTATTATACATAGTGAGCCTTTAGCTCTTAATCACATTTTGAGCTTTAAGCACTTTTTCGGTAGCTACTCCGGTCACAACTGCCTTTATCTTATTATGCATATCATGTAATGAAATGGATCACATGTAGTCAATTAATCACTTGTGTTCAATTTTTCACATTTACATTCGCATTCACATTTTTCCTCAGACCTAAGTCTAGCATTCAACAATTCAATTGAGTACCCTTATTTCTTTCTCATTCACATTCAATTAAGCACTTCCAATATATTCACATTTTATCAAACTCCTTAGACTATTAATGTCCTAAAATCAACACATTCACATTAGTAATAATTCAGTATGGAAATTTAACATAATACACAATTTATGTGAGACCATCTAAGTCGACTCATAGTACGCTCCAAATTGGCATTTGCTTCTATGATCCAGAAATGTCTGGATAGTGACGTTCAATCCTGTATATCAACTTCATACAATACATACATTGTACACACATTACTAATTTTCACAATCACATAAACATTAAATTATATACATATGTATATGTGTAATGTATAATGCATGCTCAATTCAACAATTCTGGGTATGTTTCTTTAATCTCATATCTTAATCACTCAAACAATTTCACTTGTATATGTCTAACTTGCACTTAGGTTCATAGCTCAAAGAACTTAGTTATTCTAATATCATAATTTAATCATTCATCATTTCTTTTTTAGCATTATAAGATCACATAATATCCAACTTCTCATTCTCTTTACTTAATACACATCATTCATCTCATTTGAATCATATTAGCCATTATATGAACACCTTCATTCTTGTTATACTCATAATTTTCTAGATTTTAATACTTGATATATAACAATCCATTCTTCAGTTATAAACTCCAATAACACCTTAAGTAAATCACACATTTAACCACTTAATCCATCATCAACTAGGTTCATTTCAAGCCTCATTCAAGACTAAATGCACCATAAGAAAGTACGTTATCATTTGTTGATACAATTATCATATAAAAGATGCATAATTCACGTAACAATCATTCCCACGATAGTGGATGACTACCCACGATCGTGGGTTTCATTTACAGAACATTTTAACCTCTTTCATGCATTTCCACGATCATGGGGTTGCTCACATCTAAAAATCCTACCAAAAGTTCTTCCTATTTTTTAGCTTTTCCATCTCCTTCAAGTTACATCTAACATATCTTATGCTTATTCTATCATTCTTAGTTAAGTCCTTATCATTTTCATCTCCATTTTAACTAAAAAACACTCATCAAATAGACCATACATTATTGATCATCAATCATACAAAATAAAGCATCAATATATACATTCATTCATCAATGTTTGGGCTCACATTCAACTTCATTATCAATTCCACTTTATCTCTAAACTATCATCTTATTCCTTCTCTTTTCAAGACACTACACTTACTTTTTCTTTAACTTTAAAGCTCCATCTATTTTCTCACATGACAACTTATAAATGACATTACTCATATACTTAAAATAGAACACATTTATATCATTCATTCATTTATATTTCTGCTCTCATCTTATACACAAATTAGGTCATATACACATCTCTATATTCATCAATTATTAACTTTCATTCCAACACTATTTTCATTATTAACCATCCATAAAACAATACATAATCTTTTATTTATCATTATGTGAAAACAAAACATCAATAACTATTTATGTCTTCTTCAACAATCTTCACTCTTCAATCACCATTTTTACTATCAATCTAACACTATAACATTCCATAATTTATTACTCATTATCAACACAAAATATGACATAACCTATTTAATTTCCTCATCAACGTATCATCATATTTCAACACCTTTATCATGGTCATTTCATCTTAAACTATCACAAAAAACATGTCTATCAAACAAGCCATCAAGGACAATATACTACTTACTTGATTCGCTCAAAACTTCTTCAATCACCATGAAACCCTAGCTGCTCCATACATATACGATCATTTCATTTAAGGAGGAAAGGTTAGGTTTTCTTTGTAACAAATGATGAAGGAAACAAGGGTCTTGGAGAAACAAGTGAAAGATGATGGCAAGGTTCACGATGGTGAAGATTTATGAGTGTCCTAGAATGAAGAAGAAGAGAGAAGAAAATAACGAAGAAGAAGAGAAGAAGAAAGCATGTATTAACCAAATGAAAGACAGAAGATGGTCTTTCAAATGAAAAATATCATAGATGGATGTATGGTAAAGCAAGTGACACTTTTCACTTGCCACATGTCACCAACTTGTGGTCTCCACTTGGTCTTTTAAATAGTTAGTCCATTTGTCTCCAATTTCTAATCCAATTGACTCCTAATTTTCTACGACACTTGTCATTAAATTCTATAGTCACTTATCCATAATTTTTACCATCAATTGTCACTTAATTTTACTACCATTTATCAATTGTCTTGCCATATAACATTTTTCCTAGTCCTAAAATACACATAAATATCATAAATTCCTCAAATTTTCACCAAACATTTGAAGTAAATATTTATACTCACCAAATCAATTTTCAAGACATTTCATTCATTATTCACATCATAATCACTTTAATAAAAAATCATTTATACCTTGGAATATGTCAAATGAGTGCATAAACAATCATTGTAATGTGTGCAATTGTCAATAATCACGTGTGTGTATGCTTTTCCTAGTGATATGCATGTAAATGTAATGCACCTCACGTGTTCTCTATGTTATTTCTCATGTATCTGAGTTTAGGATCTTATGTCCTAACCCTTAGTATGGAAACGGGATGTTACAATTCTACCCTCCTTAATAAATTTTGTCCTCAAAATTCTTATCTGATTGTTTAAAAAGGCAAGGGTATTGTTTCCTCTTTTGCTCCTCTATTTCACATATAACTTCTTCACTCGAATGATTTCTTCTAAAGGACGATAACCGATGGAATCACTAAGTTGTTCAGTTGCTTATTCAAATACCCCACTATTTTAACTAGTTCCTCAATATAACTCAGATTACTAACAATTTCATTTCCTGTGTCAATAACATATATTTCGGATCATACCGATATCTCCTAAGCATACCCACATGTAACACAGTGTGAATCTGAGACATCTTTGTTGGTAATACTAACTCATAAGTCAATGGTCATATCCCCTCAATAATTTCATACGGACCAATGTATTTCGGGCTTAGTTTACCCATTTTAAAGAACTTTAGCAAACCTTGCCAAGGTGGTACTTTCAGAAACACGTTATCTATCTCTCTATATTTCATATCTTCAGTGTTGATTCACCTAACTCATTTGTCTTTCTTAAATCATTTAATTTCTACTACAGGTTAATTTCACTTATCAACCATATATCGAATCAATTCTAGCCTTAAACCATTCTTAGGCCTTCTGCATCCTAATACAAAGGTGGACGACTCTTTTTTCCATATAATGCCTCACACGGTGCCATACTGATACTACTGTGATAATGATTTTTATAATCAAATTCAATCAGAGTTGTATGTTAATCCCATGCTCCTAGGAACTCCAAAATATAAGCTCTAAACATATCTCCAACAATTAAGACAATTGGCAAATCAAACATTCAGTCACACATTCAACCACTTGCTTCTTCATCCTTGGCCACTAAATGTTGTTTCAACATATTACTACCAGAATGTATAGCATAGATTGCTATGTGTGCTTGCTCCAAAAATCTCTTTTCTAAATCATCTATATCAGGTACACATATTCCTTACTTCAACCACAAAGCATCATTTTTCCAATTCAAACTCAGAATTCGGATTCATTTCAATTTCTCAATAAGATTTATTAATTCTGAATCATCATTTTGGGCTTTTTTAATCCTTTCATCTAAAATTGATCTTAAATTCAATATAGCTAATAATACTTCATTTTGCCCCAAATTTAACTCAACATATCGAATCCAACACTAACTTTATCGGATAATATTCAATTGTATAATTATAATCTTTAAGTATCTCTATCGATTATCTCAGTCTCGTATTCAACTCTTTTAGATTCAATAATTACCTTAAACTTTAATAATCTGTATATGTCCAAAATGTTTCACCCTACATATAATGTCTCCAAATTTTCAAAGCAATTTCGATTATAGCTAAATCATGTGCCAATTAATTAACTCATGAGACCTTAACCGTCTCAATGCATATAGAATCACTTTACTAAGCCACATCAGAACACATCTTAATTTCCTAATGTGGAACATCACTATATACTACACAAGTTTCAGATCCGAATGCAATAGCTAACACTGGTGTTGTATTTAGTCGGTGTTTCGTTTCTTCAAAATTCTTTTTACATTCATTAATCCATCTGAATGGCATATTCTTCCTAAAAAGCTTTGTCAGAGGGCCTAAGATCAGTAAAAACCCCTTGACAACCCTTGTAATATGATGTATATATATCATATATATATACATCATATATATATTTCCTCGGAGTTTCTCACCTCATCAATACCTCAATTTTCTTTGGGTCTACCAATATGCCCTATTTAGATACTATATGACCTAATATATTACTTGATTAAACTAAGATTCACTCTTACTGAACTTTGCATATAATTGTTTTTTCCTCATGATATGTAAAACTGACCTCAAGTGTTCAAAATGTTCTCAACCTTTTGAATATACTCAAAATATCATCTTATGAACACAATTACTAATTGATCTGAGTAAGGTTGGAACAATTTATTCATTTATGTTATGAATAGTGTCGGGCATTTGTCAACCCCTACAGGTATCACAAATAACACAAAGTTCCTATAACTAATTCTTGAAATTCTTAAGTAACTAATTCTTTAAATGAGGTAATGTTATTTCATGTTTTTCTCAATCTCCCAATTGACTTCTTTTCTCGAATGATTTTCTCCATTCAATCAATTTCCTCTGATTTCTTATTGACTTATTCTAACGCAAGACCATTCTTACTAGTTTCTCCACACATTTTAATTTATTTGCAAGTCTCAAATTTTTCAAGCATAAACATCAAATCTAACTTGTACCTTCTGAGTATATAAATATCGAGTACATTACGGACCTAAATTTCTATAGCAATAGCAATAATATCATCCCAATTTCATGAACCTAATAATGTAAATGAGCTACCTTTCATTAACAAGATACATGTACTCTCTATAACAAATTTAACTTTTTATGCCTAAATCCCATTTCTAACTGACTCCAATATTCACTTCTAATTTATTTGATAGCCATTCATTCGTAGAAATGGAACATTTGATTTATATGATATCATTTGATGAAAGTCTTTATCAAAAGAATATTTCTCTCTCCAATCATCTGTACTGTTTACAAAATCTTTATCAGTCAACTATATTCATCATCACTTTCTAGCCATTCTTAATACCTCAATAAGATCGATTTCAACTATTCATGCTATCTTAATAAGGTTCAATCAGTATCATACCTTACATGATCAGAATATTATTTATAATAAAGCTCAGTGAAACAGGAGGCATATTCATTTACTCTTATACTTTAATCTGTACCATTAAGATCATTACATCTTATCTAGAGAAGTATTTTAGACAAGACACAAATTAATATCTTACGCTAATGATACATTAATCCTAATTGATTCTAGACAACATTTTTCCTTTTGTGTCTACCCATGATTGTGATAGAATTAAATAATCTCGGCCACGATTAGGGGGAACTATGCTACGATCGTGCCTTGCTTCATTTTCCTACCTTTTTCCTCAAATTCATCATATATGGTAACATCATTCACACTTTCAATCTTTACTCAATTGATCATTATCAATGCTTTCATGCGCTACTCTGAGTCATCTCAGAATTTTAACTATATGAACTATGACTAAAGAATATTCAATAGGTCATAGACCACTTCCTATACCATCTCCAAGCATATAATATATAAGTGCTTAATAATATCACTTGTCAAGGTGATCACATTGTCATGTATGCACTCACAATAACAAATCAACTTAACCTTGAGAACTTATACATATGTCACTATCATTTATCTCATCTTCCAATTATCATTTATTTCATCTTACATATATACGTTCTCAATTAATTCAAAATTATAGAAGCATAACCATCATGAAGTTTTGATCTCAATTTCCATTAACATATTCTTATGTTAAATCATAACTCTTATCATATTAATCAAACAACCATTTCAGTTCCAAGTTCAACCTCTCAAGGTCATAGAAAATTTTGTTTTCTTTCAACTTTACTTGTACACTTTAAATCTTATCATTTATACTTACATCTCTACTTTCCTCAATCAATCCACGACAATTTATTAACATCTATATCACATTCAAGGATATATCGTCACAGTACAATATTGACTTCATATTCGATGATACATCCACCAATACAAATGTACTAAATCTTTGTCTATCATATTGAACTATGTAGTATTTCTTATTTCTAGATATCTACAAACTTTCCTTTTCTTACACTCTGATAGATCATCATTTTTTTTACTATTTTTAATAGCTCAACTCTTAACAAACTGGGGATCAGTTGCCACTGCATGCTATGACATGTCTAAAATGCATGTCCCTTGACACATATTTTGAAAAAAAAATGCCCATGTAAGATACTAAACCTAGGCTTTGATACCAGCTCGTAGCACCGCACTCTCATAGGGCATATCCTCGAATATACCGACAATATTCGAGAATGTACTTTACAAGGGTGGCACCCTAGGACAGTCAATCAAACTCAATACAAAATTTTCACCCGTCACACGCATCAAATACGTTTTAAGCATATAAAAATCATTCACAACCTATATCATTTATAAACATATCCAGAGCAAATCAATTTTCAATTTGACCATTTCATTTTACAAAACGATTCCAGTCATAAAGTCATTAAATAACAAAGTTATTCATATACACATGGTACAGTATTTGCGGAATACATTCTTTAATACAAAAAAAGGACGAAAGGCACACGCAGATGCAAACTAATCCCGACCTCTATCTCTTATTCGATTGCAATGGCTATAGTTCAATTTTCTAACTGGGTATCCCTTGAAACTAAAAAACAACGTTTCAATTTTAATAAGTTTTGTGAACTTAGTGAGCTAACCGTCCTCGATGGCTCACTCATACTGAACACAGAATAGTTCATAATTCACATTCAATTTGCAAATAAGGATTGGAACATATGGCACATCACTTCACCAATTCATCATGTGGCATCAAAAAACACTTTGTTCACTTATTTCACATTTTCCGTCTAGAACAAGTCAATTCATTTCGATCATTCGATCATACATATCAAATATACATGCAATGCATATGAGACTCACTTTCAATTGTTACTTTGTTGTGACCAAGTGCCTTTTTCACTGTCCCGTATCTATTGTAGATACCTGGCTCATTAATAACTGTCTCGTAGCCGTTAGGGATATCGGGCTCATTATATATAATGAGCCTTTGGCTTTTAATCACATTTTGAACTTTAATTTTTTTTCGCTGGCGACTCCAGTCATAACTGCCTTTATCTGATCATGCCTTTATGTAATAAAATGCATCAAATCTTATATATTCGATCAGTCACTTGTATTAACTTTCACATTTTCATCAGACCTATGTCCGACATTCAACAAATATACTGAGTACACTTATTTCTGTCAAATTCATATACAATGAGCACTTCCAATATGATTTTCATGCATCAAACGCCTTAGACAATCAATGTCTAGAAATAACACATTCACATCATTAATAATTCAATACATAAATTCAAACAGAATAATCAATCACTGCAAGATCATCTAGGTCGACTCATAGTTTACTCTAGATTAGCATTTTCTTCCATGATTTAGAAACATTTAGACACTGACATTCAATCCTATGTATCAACTTCATGCAATACACATATTGTACACATATTACTAATTTGCAATCACATAAACATTTAATTATACACATATGTATATGTGTAATGTATAATGCATGCTCAATTCGACTATTTTGGGTATGTTCCCTTAATCTCATATCTCAATCACTCAAACAATTTCACTTGTATATGTCTAACTTGCACTTAGGTTCATAGCTCAAAGAACTTAGTTATTCTAATATCATAATTTAATCATTCATCATTTCTTTTTTAGCATTATAAGATCACATAATATCCAACTTCTCATTCTCTTTACTTAATACACATCATTCATCTCATTTGAATCATATTAGCCATTATATGAACACCTTCATTCTTGTTATACTCATAATTTTCTAGATTTTAATACTTGATATATAACAATCCATTCTTCAGTTATAAACTCCAATAACACCTTAAGTAAATCACACATTTAACCACTTAATCCATCATCAACTAGGTTCATTTCAAGCCTCATTCAAGACTAAATGCACCATAAGAAAGTACGTTATCATTTGTTGATACAATTATCATATAAAAGATGCATAATTCACGTAACAATCATTCCCACGATAGTGGATGACTACCCACGATCGTGGGTTTCATTTACAGAACATTTTAACCTCTTTCATGCATTTCCACGATCATGGGGTTGCTCACATCTAAAAATCCTACCAAAAGTTCTTCCTATTTTTTAGCTTTTCCATCTCCTTCAAGTTACATCTAACATATCTTATGCTTATTCTATCATTCTTAGTTAAGTCCTTATCATTTTCATCTCCATTTTAACTAAAAAACACTCATCAAATAGACCATACATTATTGATCATCAATCATACAAAATAAAGCATCAATATATACATTCATTCATCAATGTTTGGGCTCACATTCAACTTCATTATCAATTCCACTTTATCTCTAAACTATCATCTTATTCCTTCTCTTTTCAAGACACTACACTTACTTTTTCTTTAACTTTAAAGCTCCATCTATTTTCTCACATGACAACTTATAAATGACATTACTCATATACTTAAAATAGAACACATTTATATCATTCATTCATTTATATTTCTGCTCTCATCTTATACACAAATTAGGTCATATACACATCTCTATATTCATCAATTATTAACTTTCATTCCAACACTATTTTCATTATTAACCATCCATAAAACAATACATAATCTTTTATTTATCATTATGTGAAAACAAAACATCAATAACTATTTATGTCTTCTTCAACAATCTTCACTCTTCAATCACCATTTTTACTATCAATCTAACACTATAACATTCCATAATTTATTACTCATTATCAACACAAAATATGACATAACCTATTTAATTTCCTCATCAACGTATCATCATATTTCAACACCTTTATCATGGTCATTTCATCTTAAACTATCACAAAAAACATGTCTATCAAACAAGCCATCAAGGACAATATACTACTTACTTGATTCGCTCAAAACTTCTTCAATCACCATGAAACCCTAGCTGCTCCATACATATACGATCATTTCATTTAAGGAGGAAAGGTTAGGTTTTCTTTGTAACAAATGATGAAGGAAACAAGGGTCTTGGAGAAACAAGTGAAAGATGATGGCAAGGTTCACGATGGTGAAGATTTATGAGTGTCGTGGAATGAAGAAGAAGAGAGAATAAAAGAACGAAGAAGAAGAGAAGAAGAAAGCATGCATTAACCAAATCAAAGATAAAAAATGGTCTTTCAAATGAAAAATATAATGGATGGATGTGTGGCAAGGCAAGTGACACTTGTCATTTGCCACATGTCACCACTTTGTGGTCTCCACTTTGTCTTTTAAATAGCTAGTCCCTTTGTCTCCAATTTTTGATCCAATTGTCTCCTAATTTTCGATGACACTTGTCACTAAATCCTATAGTCAGTTATCCATAATTTCTACCATCAATTGTCACTTAATTCTACTACCATTTACCAATTGTCTTACCACTTGGCATTTTTCCTAGTCTAAAAGTACACATAAATATCAAAAATTCCCCATATTTTTACCAAAAATTCTAAGTTAATATTTATACTTACCAAATCAATTTTCAAGACATTTCATTCACTATTTACATCATAATCACTTTAATAAAAAATCATTTATACCCTGGAATATGTCAAATGAGTGCATGAGCAGTCATTATAATGTGTGCAATTGTTAATAATCACGTGTGTATGCTTATACTAGTCATATGCATGTAAATGCAATATACCTCATATATTCTTCTTCGTTCGCAAACCAAACTATTAATTTTACGTCAAAAACTGCAAGTATACGGGTTGTTACTCATAGTTAAAAATAGATATCATCCCATAGAAATTAATGTTAGACATCACTCAATTTGGGTTAAGATTGTTTAAGAAAATGATTTCAAAAGATTAAAAACTGGAAATTAAATGAAAATTAACTAAACTAGCAATGAACACCCAATTAAGGCAAAGTGCAGTGATTTGATGGCCAAGGTTTAAAATTGGGAGTTATTCTATCCCTATTTTACTTTCCTCTTATGTTCTTGATCCAATTATGCTTGACCCAAGATTTTCTGATGTTCAACTTCTCTCTCTCATGGCATAATTAGCTGACCCTAATTGAATGGATTAGAATTAGTTATGCTATCTTTAGACTTACCAACTTTTCTTGATCCTTCAACAAGATTTTAAGCACTCCTATAGGTGATTTTTAATAAACAGCTAAGAGCTCTCTTCAACTATTTAGAAAAACCTGAATATTTATTAGATCCCTTAGGAGCTAACTCTCAATACACTACCCAACTCAAATAACCACAGTCACCCTCTCATTTTATTGTATGGTATAAGAACAATAAATATCACAAAATATCTTTCATTGCATAAAAAATAACAAGAGTTCCATAAATAGTTCAAGAACAACTCCTACGACGTGTTGGCTACTCATATTCGTGAACAATCCAACAAAGTCTATGTTTTTCATACTAAAGTTATAAAGAGAAAAGAATAAAAACTAGGTAAAGTCAAGGACTCCTTTTCTCTGCTCCAAAAAGCTGAAAAACTCTAAAGCTTGATGTTGTCGCCACTTTTCCAAGATGGATTTTGTGCTTCCCTCTTTGGCTAGCCTCCAATAGACTCACTTCTATTTTTGGTATATTCTATTGACGATTAAAGGCTCCTAAGGTTTAGAGCCTTTTTTATATGTTAAGTGGAGGGTCAAACCACTTAAAAGCCCGTGTTTAACTTGATTTTGACAAGTTCCGCCTGTCACCCTCTTGCACAAGCACGATCGTGACAGAGAGGTAGTCATCTGTAGTTGCACGATCATTTGCTACTATCTGACAAATTTCTACACTCTTCACTCTATTGGCCATAACTTCCTTTCTAGACCTCCTATTGACTTTAAATTTGAACTGCAAGCTCCTCACACATTTCCTTCCCCTCCACCAGATTTTATTGTCATCTGAATTCTCTAAGTCTACCCAATGATGCCATTAAATCACTTGTATCATATCCATAGCAGCAAATTTGATACCTGCACAATTTATCAACAAGGTGCATCAATCCATTCTAAAAAAAAAGCTCCAAAACTACCCTAAAAAACTAGATAATGTAGAGAAACAACTAAACACTTCAAAGATTAAGAAAAGATAAAAAAGATGCTAAAGATCAAATAAACTAGAACTAAAACACACAAAGAAGCACTTAAAACACATGAAAACACACTAGAAACATAACCTAAAAACACACTTATCAACATCCCCACACTTAAACCTTTGCTTTTCCTCAAGAAAAATCAAACACAACCAGTCCATTCTATCTATTCATCATCACAAGGATTAAGAGCATGTAATCTTTCAAACTTCGGCCTCTCAAATGTCCAACTACTACACACATCATAACTAGTTTTTATCGACATGCATAAACAAACTCAAGTTATGACACTATCAATCAAAGGCAAGCATACACTCAAAATGGATCTTCCTCATGGAATTCACTCATTTAACTAAAATGTTTAAGGTTAGTGTTTCGCTCAAGACTCCCCATAAGAAAGGACACCACCATAGGATTGCAAATGCACAAATTCTTCTCCACAGTGATTACATGCACAAATAGATCAACAGGGCTTTGCTAAGGGTTGTAATGGGGTTAGGGTTTAAGGTATGTAAAAAGGGATTTAAGGGTTCATCACAAGCACTTATAGAATACTAAGTATGCAAAAGGACATAAAATGATTTCTGAGACATACAAATGGATATAACTAATTACTCCGCACTTATTGTTGCTACCACATGTTATTCTTTTTATTTTTTTGAAAAAATAAAGAAATACAAACTAACATTAGCAGTTAGAAGTAATGTGTTCTAAAAGTATAACTACAAAGAAATCCGTTCAAAGCGCAGAAAAAAATTTGTAGTAAAAAATCTCAAACTAACAAACTTAGCACTCTATTAAACTTGTGATAGGGTAGGATAACGAGGTTTAAGGTTTAAAATGAGGTGTTTTCTAGAAACAAAAAGGTCAAAGGCTCAAAGGGATTTGCAAAGGACAATGAAATAGGTTGGTCACTTAAGTCAAGGGCTAAAAGAACGAGGACCTTAATCACTTCTATTTAGCATGCATCTAGTAGATTTAAATTGGTTTACGACAAGTTCTAGGGGTATTACCTATGGGAGTATCATACAATCAAGGAAATGATATTACTATGGAATATAGTCATATAGGCTCAACTCCTCACTTAGGCTCAAATGAAAATCCATCATGTTTGTACACATCACCTAATCACTCAAATATCAATTTATGAGTAAGTCTATGTAACCAACTACTCAAGCCAATGCGCATAGTTCACCTTCTATCTAAGTGGTCTAATTTAATCTTCAAGCATGTGACTCGTTCCTATTTTAAATACTATGATAAAATCTCAAGGTGACAACTTCTATCTCAAAGATTCAAATGTAGGGAAAATGATAAACCTAGAACTAGCAACCTAATATGCAACCTATAAGATATGCCAAAATGCAATGCAAACACAAGCATCAAATAATTAGCTACTTAGCAACCAAGTTACCTTCCCACACTTGAAGGACACATTGTCCTCAACGTCTGATGAGATAACTACAAAAAAAGAACACAATTACTAAAGCCAAAGACCACAACAACAAAAAGTACCAATGCAACGATCACAAAAGAACTAGAAGCAAACAAACAAACAAACAAACAAATAAAACAAAAACAAAAACAAAACCAACAAAAGAGGAAGTTTAGAAAGCTTATAGAGAGGGCAGAGGTAATGGGGTTGGAGATAGCACATGGAATCCTTCCATCTCCTAAGACTTGTGGATTTTCTTTTTCAGGCACTGTTATTGGTGGGCTATCAGTTACATTTTCTTATTCATTTGGTTGAGTTGCTACTGTGTCTTTCTAATACGGTCGACCAGGAGTGTGTATGCTCTCTTCCAACCTGTTGCCCCTCTAATTCCTCACTTGATTCATATGAGTCCAGAGAATCAAGTATGGGACTTCAAGATCCATTTGAAAACATGTCCTTGACTGTAGTGTGTGTTCAAGGATCTCGGAGCTTTATGTTGTGGTGCAGTAGTATCTCTACACGTCTTAAGTACAGTGCATCAAAATGCTCACAAGAAATAGGGGTTAGTCCAATAAGATCAATCTTAAAATGCTGAGCCAAAGCAGATTGGATCAACCTTTCCTATGGATGTTCCTTTTCTTGCCACAAATTGGATCAAAGATTGAGAAAATAAGAGAACATGTTAGGCTTAATCTTTTCATCTATGCACTATAATAAAAACAACTGCATTTGTTGCTTTGAGTTTTGGAAAACACAGCATAACACATGAATTTATGCAAAAGCAACCGCTCAGGATTAAGAATGTGAGCATTCGATGCATTATGAGCATTAAAATTAGGCAAGTCAGTTAAATAATTCCAATAAATGGTAGATGAGAAGTCTTGATGGTGATCTTCTACCTGTGGCTTAGCAAAACCAAAGAGTTAGCGTAACAACTTGTCATCCAAGCTACAAGCCTGGCCTCGTAATCAAAACTAGAATTTATTAGGTTTACTAGATTCAAACGTCAAAGAAGTGAAAAACTCAAGTGTCAGTTCACGAAAAATAGGGTAATCCATATGCATATATTGTTCCCAATTACCTTTCCTACACAATTTTAGCAATTTATTCTTCAACCCTATTTTTTCTAGTAGATCAAAATCCAAATATCATGGTGGATGAATTATTCTAGTTTTTATAAGAGCATACCTGTCACCTTCGTCCTTAGAATAAATGGGAAAAGGGGCATCATAATCGGCTACAATGTTTGCAGCATTTCAGCCTTCCACCTCAGCTTGAATGGGTTCGACAGATTTTTCGCAAAGAGTTTTAGTTCATAGGGGCATAATGGCGTGAAAACCTACAAAAAACATAGAAGAAACATGATAAGTTTCAAGAAAGAACACATTCAGCCCCTA
This sequence comes from Erythroxylum minutifolium, assembly GCA_027123815.1. Classification (NCBI taxonomy): domain Eukaryota; kingdom Viridiplantae; phylum Streptophyta; class Magnoliopsida; order Malpighiales; family Erythroxylaceae; genus Erythroxylum; species Erythroxylum minutifolium. The sequence continues at coordinate 1,701 of JAOTJB010309054.1, read as the reverse complement.
AATAGAGAAACCAACAAAAATGGAGGGAAAGAGGGGAAAAGAAAAGCAAAAACAACACAAATCTGCATAAAACTGAAGGTTTTGATGAAAACCCAAGTAAACTTACAAGATTTGATGAAAACTTGGAAGAGAATGAGCAAGCTTTCATGAAGAGAGGTTGTGGGTGCCGAAGCTAGAGAGAGGGGAGTGTAGGGAAGAGAATAATAAATAGGGGGTGTATTTTTGGGGTTGTTTTAAACGAGAGGTACGGGAGATCTACTACTTGCATTGCACGATCATGCTGGTGCATAACCGTGCACCCCTGATGAGTGATGGGTTCTATCATGATCGTTCTTGTTCGTGCACCCTCGATGAGTGAAGGGCACCAACACGATCGTGCACCCCTAATGAGTGAAGTGTTCTGTCATGATCATGCTAGTGCACAATCGTGACAATAGGTGTCACTTAAACTTGTTTTAATTCACTTCAAATGGCTCCCAACTTGGTTCTATGTCACTCCAAACTTGCAAATTGAAATTTTAACATAAAAAGCTACAATCAAACTCAAAAAAACAACAGTCAAACTCAATAAAAGACAAAATTAAAGTAAGAAACAACTTGAAAACCAAGCAGCAACAACTTAAACAAACTAAGAGCTAACTATAACATGCTTCATTTAAAGTCATGAGCTTGACCAAAGTTCAATTTAATGAAAAAGAGTAAGGGAAAGGTAAGAAATCACTTCCCTTTCATGAGAGAGAGCTCCGCCAATGTAAAGCTTGCATCGATTTCTATTAACCTTAAAGGCTTCACCCTTGGTGTTCTCCAGTTTTATTACTCCATGATCAAATACTTGAAGTACCTTAAAAATTCCACTCCATCTTAACTTGAGCTTTTCAAGAAATAAGTGAAGTCTTAAATTGTATAGAAGCATTAAATCCCTACTCTTAAACTCTTTCTCTTTGATGTGAGCATTATGCCACTTCTTAACTTTCTCCTTGTACAACTTGGCATTTACATAAGCATCAAATCTCAACTCTTCCAATTCATCAATTTGCAGCAACCTCTTCTCACCCGCAAGTTTCCAATCCATGTTCAATTTCTTTATTGCCCAATATGCCCTATGCTCTAACTCTAAGGGTAAGGGGCAAGCCTTACCATAAATAAGTCTATAAGGAGTAGTACCTATATGTAGTGCCCCCTTACCGTAGGGTACACATCGGGATACCCTGAGGTCATTACGGTACATATCTTATGATAAGGGCAAGCTACTATTGATCACTACGTTCACTTCACAAGGCATCATATCATTATTCACTTATATATCGCTATAAGAAAATCATAATATTTTTTAAAGACTAACGTTTTCCTCATTTCATTACATAAAATCGAAAGTCTACATTGGATCCTTCAACACTTCCTACACGTACATTATCAAAACCTAGTACAAAAGTTCTACATGAAAGAGAAAAATATACAAAGTCTATCTAATCAGTCCAAAAATCCCAGTTGATTGACCTTTGAGTCATGACTTCACTTGCCAAATCACAATCTACATGGCTGGTAGAGTCTCTCGGTAGTTAGAGTCATCTCTCGGTCCTGAAAAGACAACGTTGCAATTTTGGTGAGTTTTGTGAACTCAATGAGGTAACCCTCATCGATGGTTCACTCAATTCATACAACATATCATTCCACATAATAGATAATTCACATTATTGCATT
>JAOTJB010309025.1:0-16396 GCA_027123815.1 Erythroxylum minutifolium | reverse complement strand
TTTGAACATCTTAGGTGAGATACAATTCAATTAATAAAATAGAAGGGAGACAAGATAGGGAAAAAGTGATCTCTACTTGTTAAAACCTTGAATTCCAATTTTCTGCATTCTAGTGTTATCAATTGTTCATTGTTATTCATTTAATTTTGATTTAATTTTCTAGATTATTTTCATTAAACAATTTCATTTCTTAAACAAAGATTAATCTAAATTAAGTGGTACTTAACCATTAATCCTCGCAGGATTGATATCTGCTTTTTAACTATAAGTCACGACCTATATACTTGCAGTTTTTTAGTGTAAAACTAATAGATTGTTTTGCAATTCTACAAAGCTTCTAGTCCACATGGGAATTGCTGTGTGTCCTACATACTATCATAGAAGTAATTCTGATAGTTATCATATCCATAACCAAAGTTAGGCTGATCAATCCAATCTTGGTTATAGGATTGAGAGTAACAGTTAAAGAAAAAATTACTTCCATGCATGAGTTTATTTTCACAAACACAAAACAGAAAAATGAAAGGATTACGAAATAACTGAAAAGAAATCAACTATGAACAAGTATATAAAAAACACCAATTAAAATCACAAACTAAAACTAAAACACTGCACTCCCCGATAATGGCACCAAAGTTGACAGTCGATCGTAACACTAGTCAAAATAAAATAATTAAACTACTACTATAGTAGTGGTGAGTATAGGTCGATCTCACAAAGAGTATGTGTAAAGTTTATGAAATGAAATCAATCGATGTTTAGGTTTAGGGGGTTTTGGATTTTTCAAATAAGAAAATAAAATGAAACTAGACTAATAAAAACAAATTAAAGAAAACATGTGAAAAATGATAAAAGTGTGGACCCAGTTCTTTAGTTTAATCTCACCTACACCTTAATTAAGCATATTTCATTGATTTTTTATTCTCAACCCTCTCCTAGCAACTATTAATCATGGATTAATAATTAACCCAAGTTTTCACTTAGGATTTTTTTAATCGAGATACGATTGTTAACTAAACCTAACTACTGAATAACCTAAGATATGATCTCTAAATTTAATTAGGCAGTAGCATTATGAATTAGGAAACTCGATTAATCAAGGCAACAACTGTATACGATGCATCATTTAACCTAGGTCATGTTATCCTTAATGATTACGAATCATTAGTCACTACACATGAATTTCAACATACCAATTACGGATTACATCGAAATTCTAGCAATGAGTTTGCAAATAAATAAGTCAATGAACACATTAAAATAATCTTTTCACAATACCCAATAGGTTCATACACAAACAACTAAACAATAACAAAAATCTAATTATCCATACACAAAACCCAAACCAATTAATATAGGATAACATATTCAATTTCTAATGAGAGAAAGAAACAACAAAAAATAGTTAAATACACTTAACCTAAGTCGTCAACCTCGATGTTACCTCTAAATTGGCGTCAGGACGTTACCATTCTATGAGTCTCTCCCAGGAAAATGTTTTAGCCCCATTGAATATTGTCCTAGTCAAAAATCACCCCAGCAATGCCTCCCTTTGTTTCTTCTGCAAGCTCTGTATTCTCTTACGTAAGCTACTGTTCTTGATGCGACTAATTAATTCTTTAGCCATGCACACCATTCACGTTTTACAACCCTCCCTCATGTCTTGGCCAAACGTCTATTTGCGTTTAGTAAAATGCATGGTCTGCATTTCAGGTGGCGTGGACTACGTTTTGGTTTGCTCCTACCTACATCTGCACTACGTTGTCATTTGCTTCTTCTTTTCCCAGCTTACGCCTATGTTGTCATTTTCTTCTTAGACGTTGCTGTGAGTTTTTGGTCTTGGAATGGTCTGTTGTGTGTTAGCATTTTCTTCATCTTGCATTGCCGTTTTGCTCCTTCTAGCCATCCATCAATTTAAGGTGCATGGGTTGCTGGCTTCCATCTTTGTTTTACCATAATTCCAAGATGCTTTCCATTAAATTCACTTCATTAAATTAACATTATTGCATACAAAAACATGCAATTTCCATGTATAACAACCATGAGCTATATTGCTTCATTATCTTAATTTTCTTGTCTTTACATGCTCCAATATTTCTCATTTCTACTTCATGAAGACAAGTAAAAATTACTATTCAAAAAATGGCCTAAATATTATACTTTCGACTCACTTTAACTTCTTTGCTTTCAAATTGTGCCTAAAATCACATATGAGTTAAAGTGAGTATCTTAAGCAATTTCGTGTCATTAATCACCAAGTTCTATGGAATTAAGCACCTATCAAGGGGTCAGGTAAAAGTAGAAATAAAATCAACTTTAGATTTGTCTACTTCAATACCCCTAGTAGATATCGCATGGCCTAAAACTATACCTTGATCCACTATAAAATGAGATTTTTTTCCAGCTCAACATAAGGTTAGTTTCTATGCATCGTTCTAAAATAATGGCAAGATTCTAAAGACATTCATCAAAAGAAGATCCATATACACTAAAATCATCCATGAATATCTCAATAATCTTCTCAACATATTTGGAAAATTGCTTATCATACACTTTTGGAATGCGACAGGTGCGTTACATAATTCAAATGGCATTCTTTGATAAGCGAATGTATCGAAGGGGCATGTAAATGTGGTCTTCTCCTGATCTTCTGATGCGATCGAGATTTTAAGATAACTTGAAAAGCCATCTAAAGAGCAATAATAATCATATCCAACCAATCTCTCAAGTATCTGATCAATAAAAGGAAGGGGAAAGTGGTCTTTACGAGTAGCAGAATTTAACTTTTTATAATCAATACATACTCGCCACCCTGTTTGCTCTCAAGTAGGAATTAACTCACCTCCTGATTTATCAAAACAATGATTCTAGATTTCTTTGGAACTACCTAAACAGGACTTACCCACTTACAATTGGAGATCGGGTAGATCACTATAACATTGAGAAGCTTTACCAACTCCTTCTTCACAACTTCCATCATTGGAGGATTCAGCCTATACTGAGCTTACCTTGTGGATTTTGCATCCTCCTCTAAGAAAATGTGGTGCATGCACATAGAAGGGCTTATCCTTTGGATATCTGCGATAGTCCACCTAATGGCCTTCTTGTGTTCTCTCAACATTCGAATCAACCTCTCCTCTTAATTTGAAGTCAACTCTGCCGAAATAATAAATGGGAGAGTCTGCTTATCTCCCAAGTAGGCATACTTCAAGTGTGTAGGGAGTGGCTCCAATTCCAATTCTGGTGCCTGTACATCAGAAGATAACAACTTCTGGTGACTTTCAGGTAGTTGTATAGAAGCCAAATCATACCTTTTTTAAGAGCTTTCTAACGATTCCAAAGTAGTTATAATTTCCATAAGCTCTTCTCCCATCTCAAAATTAGTGTTGAATTCTACTTCCATATCCTTAGTTAAAACCACTTCCAAATGATCCTTGCAACTTAATTTAAACATTTCTTGTACGAAAGGATCATTCACATCAACAGAAAAAAAACACAATGATAATCAGGTGGATGTTTCATGGCATCAAAAATATTAAAATGAATCACTTCCTCGTCAAATTCCATCTTGAGGGTGCCGTCACAGACATCTACCTTAGTTTGAATCGTATTACTGAATGGTCTTCCTAATAAGATAGGTATTGGATTACATGAAGTGTCATCATTCATATCCATAATATAGAAATCTATAGCAAATACTAACTTATTCACCTGTACCAAAACATCCTCAACCACACCATCAGGATAAGCATTAGTGCGGTCAGCCAATTCTATTATCACACTCACTTCTTTCAGAGGACACAAATTCAAAGAAGTATAAATCGAACGAGGCATCACATTAATCGAAGCACCAAAATCTAATATAGCCCTATAGATCACAGTATTCCCAATTTTACAAGGAATGGTAAACATACTTGGATCGTGACATTTTAGAGGCATTTTCTTTCTAAATACTACCAACACATTCTCACCTATCATTACTTTTTCATCACCTTGTAATTTCCTTTTATGTGTATATAGTTCTTTCAAGAATTTACGTACCTTGGTACCGGCTTGATTGCCTCTAATATCTCTTTGTCCTTCTCCTCCTTATTCGGTCTTGTTAATCTACTAGGAAAAGGTGGAGGGTTAGTTTTAATAATACTGGGACTTTCGAAATTTACTTTCATACTCGATGATGGATTTTCTTCCTGTCCTAATCCCTTCTCGATCTCTTCCTCGGTAGAGTTCTCTTGGGACCTTCAATCTCCTTTTTGCTCCTTAAGGTTATGGCAATGACATTCTTCAGGTTCACCTCGAGTTAGGAGGATAACTTTCCTCCAAGTTGCAAATATGCAAATTGTTAACAGCAAGATTCTTAACAAGTTCTTCTAAAGATGTACCTAAACTGGAGGAAGAGGCTCCCTGTGCTCCTTATTGCTTTGGTTGAAATCCTTATGCTCCTTGTCACCGATTATGGAAGTAATTTGGTTGTCTATTCCCTTCATAACTAAAGTTGGGACGATCTTTCCAGCTTGGGATATATGTTTACAAGTACGGGTTTTATTGGCTAAAGAACTTCCCTCTTGTAGCATTTATGTACCCCATACGTCTCTCTTGCAATGTCGAACGCTTATTAGTTGGATGGCTCGTGTTTGAACATATCTTGCACACTTTCACTTATTCCTGTCTAACTGTAATCTATCTCCCACAAGAAGTTAGTTCATTTAAACGATGTTCAATGGATGAAGTGCTCACCTCGTTTACTCATCGATCATCGTTGCAAGTGCCTAATTGTTGGTTGTTAACGACCATCCACTTAAGTAAGATCTTAGCTTTAATAGGAGTCTTTTCGTAAAGTACCCCACCACTCTCCGCATTAACCAAACTCCTTTCCATCAGTAGTAATCCTTCATAAAAATATTAGATGGGAAGTTGCTGTGGTATGTTGTGGTGCAAACTACTGGCACATAACTTCTTGAACAACTCCCAGTACTCATAAAGAGACTCTCCATTATGCTACTTGATACCACATATCTCCTTATGAATACTTGTTAAGGTTGGAAAATATTTCTCTAAGAACAATCTCTTCATCTCCATCTAAGTATTTATGCTCCCCGCTGGTAAATCAAACAGCCAATCTTTCGCTGCATCTTTGAGTGAAAACAGGAAGGCCCTCAATATGACTTGCTCATCGGTCACCTCGAGAGGCTTCATGCTCAGCAAACCACATCAAGCTCCTTAAGATGCTTATGCACATCCTCACCTACAAGTCCATGAAAGTTAGACATTAAATGAATTAATCTAAATTTTAAATCAAAGGTAACATGTTCAACAAAATTCGGAAATGCTGTGCGTAATGATCTTTGAGTTAAATCTGGTGCAGCCAACTTCCTTAACCTTCTCAAATTCGCCATTGCGTCTTTAGATTCATATTTCGATTCTTCTACTAGAGTTGATCTTGCTTCCATATGGAATCTTTGCAATGTTCTCTCGATTTTTGGATCAAGTTGCTCAATTTCTTTACAAGGAGATATGGTCACTACCATACACCAACACTAATAAATAATTAAAAATTAACAAGTAACAAAAAGAATAATTAGAAACAAATATATTCACAAAACACTAACTAAAATCAAATATGAAATTAAACTACTCTCTGCATCAAAATTTGACAGTGCGTGTCAAAATTTGATAGTGCGTGTTAAATACGCTGCAAATTTTATCTGTCTCTGAACACTAAATTTTATAGTTAGGGTGAGTCAGGACTGAATTCACAGGGAATGTTCAGTTAATTTTCATAACAAGATTAATTAGTGCTAGGAAAATATAACAAAAGGGGGTTTTGGAATTTAATCAATTTAGAAAATAAAATCAAATTAAATATTGAAAATAAATTAAAGAAAGTAGTCAGAAATGACTAAAGTGTCGACTATGGTTAAGGTCCAGTTCTAGGTTCAATCTCGGCCTAAACATGATCAAACATAATTCATCATCCTAACGTGTTTACAACTCTCTTTGGACTATTTATTTGAGACTAATAGAATGCTCTACTAATCCCAATTTTTCCTTAGGTTGTGTTTAATCAAGATACAATCATTAATTAAACATAACTACCAAATAACCTAGAATACAGTCTTTAAATTTAATTTGGCAGCCGCATTATAAGTTGGAAAACGATCAATATAGATAGTAACCTCATATGCTTGGGTTATCTAACCTAAGTTATATTGTTCCTAATGATATGGGATCATTAGATGCTATTAATAAACATTAAATGTAGCAATTACGAATTACATTTAACATTATAGCAATAGGTTCAAAATAGAAAAATCAAAATAACGTATTTCGATCATCTATCCAAAACCCCATTCAATCAACACAAACAACGCAACAATAGAAAAGAAATTACAACATTAATAAGATGAAATAGCTTAACCGTGACTTGGCATCGATATCCTTGTTGAACCAATGTCAGGATGTCTATCCCTCCATCTTCTCCATGAGTCTCTAAGCTTCAACTAAGAACACCTTTGTTTCCATGGAAAACTTAAGAGAAATGAGAGAAAACATTTTCAGCTAGGTCTGTCCACTTTCTATGTGAGATGAAGCTTAACCAAAGAGGGAGTAAGTCATCCAGTTGCTCCACTTGCTTCCAAACTGAAGGATACGAAAATGGAGGAGTTGCCTTTGTTTTGTTCACTCTCAATTTTTGCTCTCACCACCATCCTCCCTTCTCTTTTCAGCTCTTTTATTTATTCAGTACCTCATACAAATCCTAACTTGAAAATTCTAGAAAAATATTGGTAAATGATGTCTTCAAGGGCCCCTCTATATTGTTTTTTACTCCAACCATCGTCCTCCCATTCAGCTGACACTCCACTTCACTCCACTCATGTTTTATTCTGCTTTTCATCCCTCTCAACTCATAATTTTTTCTCTCTTTTTTTCAGCACGCAACCCACAGTCGACACCTTTCTGCCTTTCTTTTACTCAAAAGATAGGTTAAAAAGAAAGTAGACAGGAGTTGTGTTTTCCAAGCCTCCCATTCATTTTTCAACTCACGTTTTTTCTCCACTTTAGCCCACAATCAACACACACCTCCTACAACCCTTACACACTGACATTTTTCTCCTGTAAAGCTAGGTTTTCAATAAGAATAAAATTGGATAGGTGTAGCATGATGTTACTCTCTAGCTGTCCAAAAAGAAACACCTTCTTTACACCTAAAATGTTAATTAAAATGTAGCAAACAGTTGGCTTTCTCTCTACTCCTCTTCACTCTCAGTTCTCCTTTCTTTTTTCCATCCAAAGCTATGTTATTCATGTTAGAAATGGAAAGCAAATGGAAAGCTTGCATGATTCACATAAATGAGTTTCTTTGTAACAATATTTACTCATGTTATATGGCTATGAAATTTTGTGGATGGCAGCCATGTTGACAACATTTTCTTCATGTTCTTTTCATTTTATTGTCTTCTTCTTGCTTTTAATTTTCTTTTTCTTCATGATCTATGAATCAATAGAGTATGGAAATTAAGAAGATGACTTCAATGAGCATGCTTTCAGGTCACTTTAGCTCTTTTTACCTTCAAAATGTACCTAAAATAAAATATAAGCTAAAGTGAGTATCCTAAGCATTTTTAAGTCATTAATCACTAAGTGTAACATATAAAATGAATCAAAATTTAAACATATATTAGGATGTGCATATATGTGGGTTGGTTATAATTGTCAGAATGTTATTTTATCTCTTATCAATGAATTCCACTGTTAATATAACTTCTTTGAATTTTATTAAAAGAAGAAGAAAAAAGGAGAAAGAAAAAGAAAAAATATTTAAATAAAATTATCAAGGAGGAAATGCATTTCTTGGCAAATCTATTCTTGATTAGTTTCTCCTCCTAAATTTGTGTAGAATGGATGATTTGCTTATGATGTAAATGAGGGAGATTTGGTTTTAAAGGGTAACTCCTTATAGTTGTAATGTATTGTTTATCATGGTTTTCGTGAGTGATTCCTTCTAATTGGTTGTCTTCCATGTGGTTTATGGTCCAAGGGTTTGAATCTAAGATGTGGAACATAGTTTTTGGCATTCATTATAGCTAAAGTACACAGTTTTGAGTAAATGTTTGATTTTGCGCTTGATATTCCATTAAGAGTTTTCTTGTTTCACTAACTATGATGGCTTTTTCACTACACTATCTAAATACATCTCACCTTAACCCTTTATCCACATTACAGTCTTGAAAAGTCCCTTGATTCATGATTATGTATGTGAATCTTAATGGTGGAGAAATGAAATGATATGCAAATTCATGGAATGTCATGATCATGAATGGTGTATGAAGATACCTATGAATCTATCATATTTAAACACATTTTGTCCAAGTCTACCTTTAGATTGCTTAGTTTGTAAAGTGACTGATTGTTGATTGGTCATAAGTAGAGGCATTGAATGTTGATTTCTTATCATGGTTTTGAAAGTTATCCCTCTTTTCTTACGATTATCTATTCTTGGGAAATATGGAAAAGAAGTAAGTGTTTTGGTTTATGAATTTGATTTTATCGTTTTGCCTGAGAATGACCAAAGGTTAAGTGTAAGGGAATTTGATATGTGCTTAATTGATTATACATTTATCCCACAACACTAGTAATTAATGCTATGAAATGTTTAAGAAACTCATTTTGGTACATATTTGGTTTTAGGTACAATTTGGAAGTATAAGAGCTAAAGTGAGTTAAAAGCACATTCTTTGAGTCATCCTCTTGATGTTCACACTCAATTTCCATTGTCAAATAAGAAGGAGAAGGATTGGAGTGAAGATGAGACAAAAATTCCAAATAAATGAATTTATTAAGATTATTTGAAAGATACACGGCTATGTATTTGATTATAAGACCATGTATACATTCAAAAGAACTTTTTTGGACTTACACAGTAGGATACATGGCCGTGTAACTAATCATGTTTCTTCACGATTTCCAAATTTTTTCAACTTATATAGTTTGATACACAGTCATCTATCAAAATATGTATCTCCTCAAAACTCTAATTTTTAATATAAAGCAACATTTGAGTGGTTGAAGAGCTATGGATTAGTTTTAGAGCAAAAGGGGTGACAGAACTCCCACTCTTTGGGGACCCATTGAGGTTAAGCTCCCCCATTCCGGCTCCGAGGTTAAATCAAAACTGAAGACATGTTTTAGGCATCTCTCTATTGTGTATTGTGATCTTTCTCTCTTAGTGCAACATACCACTCCTATAGAGCATATGTCCAAACATACTAAAGGATATTCAAAAACATACTATATGAAAATGGTACATTAGGACAATCAAACTAGCTTATTAAAGGCATCAAACATATCATAAGCATGATAAATGTTCATTTCTCCCCATTTCATTTACAAACACAAAAGTCACATGTCATTGCAATTCATAATCCACATATACATTACACAAAATTTGTTTGAGTTCAATCTCAATACCAAAAATATAATATGAAATGGGATGCTAATACATAAGACTCTAAATAGACTTCTTATATTTAGTAAATCATACTTTTGAGCCATTCTTGTCCCCAAAATGCAAGTATTAGACTTCTATTGTATCACCTTAGTTGCTAGAACTCCTTTAAACCTAAAAAATGATGTTGCAATTTTGATGAGTTTATGAACTCAGTGAGTGAACCATCATTGATATATTTGCTCAAGTCCGATTATAAAAATAAGTATATCATACCATCCTGTATTGAATACCACATCACATTTCATCATACTTCAATAAATACATCATGTAAGTTAGTATTGCATTTCATAACACATCATCCATTAACTTCAACTGTAATTCACTATTTCAAAACAATTCAATAATACATTTCAATTCAATCATTTGATATATGTAGGGATGTATATGCAAATGCACATGTGATTCCATTTTCATTTTTTTGCTTTATTGTGACCAAATGCCTAACAACCTAATTTACTATCCCGTATCTATTGTAAACACCGAGATCATTTCTGACCCTTATCCATTATGGATACTGAGTCCATGTCATCTAAGCTTAAGGCTCTTTTTCACAATCCTGAGCTCAAAGTTGTTTTCCCACTTTAGTCACTCTAATCATAACTCCTTTATCTGATTATGCATTTCAATGTGATGAGATGCATCATTTCATATGCCATGCTTTCATTTCAGTATGCTCATGCCTTATCTCAAGCTACTCAGATCTAAGTCCAACATTTATCAATCAATTATACACATATTTTAGATTAAACATTAAATTCATTCAGAAGCACGTATAATTAAGTTTACACATCTAAGTTAACTCATAGTACGCTCCAGAAAAGTTATTATCTAGATATTTCGGTAATGTCTAGATGTTGACGATCACCTTGTGCGTCTATCGTCATGCAATACACACATAGTTCACAAATCACTAATTTGTTTAATCATATGAATATACAATCATGCGCATGTATATGTGTCATGTTTCAATGCATGCTTAATTGACTTTTCAGGTATGTATTTTTATACAAATATCTTGACCATTCAAACATTATAGTTTGTATACAGTTAGTATGCAATTAGATTTATACCTTAAGTAAGCTTGATTTACTCCAGATTCATCAATCATACCTTTACAAAACTTTTCTAGCAATATATCTATACCTTAAGTAAGCTTGATTTACTCCAGATTCATCAATCATACCTTTACAAAACTTTTCTAGCAATATATATTCTTACAATTACCCAATTCTCATTCATAATTACCTCATGTTCTTCAATGCTTATTCATTTATTCCTAATACACATTACTCATATCCTTAAGATCATGTTTGCATTCATAAGAATACCTTTATTCTTTATCTTAACATAATTCTAGATTTGGTTACATTGACACAAAAACAGTACATTCTTTAAGTTACAACATCAATTAACAACCTAAACTTTTCAAGCTCTTAATCAATTAATCAAGCAACAATCTAATTTCATTCCTAAGCTTTAATGAAGGCTAAATACACTAATTTAGAGTGAATTTTCCTCAACTGGTTCAATATGTACTTAAAACAAAAATTTTCAATCCAGAACTAAGTCCACGATCATGGGGGACCTTGCCACGATAGTGACAGAAGCTTATGCAACAGGCCATGATCATGCACGATCGTGCACTAAAGGCCACGATTGTGCACAGTCTTTCGTCCTTAATTCTCTACGAATTTCACATACTTAGAGACATCACTACTACTTGAATTTTTCCATAATTCATGTCTTATAAAGTTACTTCATTTTATGCTAGTTTAGCTTCCACATTGGTTACATTAAATTCCACAAAAATCTACTCATTTGCTTCATTACCATTCACTATATACCATAATACATACAGTTTTAACTTTTCCAAATTTGAAAAAACTTCATTAACATCTATCCTTAGCATTCATCATCAATTATACTTCAAATCCCAAATTAGATCATCTATATAACAACCTATAAACTACTGTTTTCATGCATCCAAAAACAAAACAGAAAAGTAACTAATTCATCCATCATTTTCCAGCACAACTTCAACATCAATGCTACATTCAATCCATCCCTAATCAATTATCATAAAATTCTGCTAACACATGCCATAATAGTTCAATATTTCACTTACTTGTTCAGCTTAAATGTCACCTAAATGTTTCAAGCCTGCTTTGCCTCACATGCATGCAAGATCATCTTAGGAATTATGAGGGAATAAGATGAGTTCCAGCAGAGGCAAGAAGAAGACAACATAATATAAATATATTTAAGAAGAAATTGACAAAAGCTTTAAGGAGGTAATTGTTGATGGTAAAACCTATCTACTTATTTTATGCTCAAAAATCACAAGTGAACAGGTCATGACTTGTAGTAAAAAGATTGGATATTGATCCCACCGGGATTGATGCCTAGACACCTCTTAATTTAGACACAACTTTGTTTAAGAAACTAAATTATGAAATATAAATAATCTAGAAAATTACATTAAAATTAAAAGACTAATGTAAACAATAGACAATACCGAAATTGCAGAAAATCTGAATTCAAGAATCTAAATACTAGAGATTACTTTTTTTACTATTTTTTCTCCCTCCTATTTTATCGATTGAATTATGACTCACCCTATATTTTTGAATGTACTACTTGCCCTCTCTTAAGGTGTAACTAATTATCCCTAATCGACTTAATAGGAATCAATTGGACGATCTCTAAACCTACCCAGTGACTCTACCAATTCAATTAGTTATCAAACTACCAATTTAATTAGTTATCAAACTACCCTATGGGTGATCAATTGACTAGTCAAGATCTCTCTTCTAACTATTCAATTAACGTGATGATTGCTAGTCCATAAGTCACCAACCCTCATTGTACAATCCTACAAGAATTTCATCTCACTCACTCTCTCCATTTATTGCAAGATGACAATTAAAAACAACAATTAGCAAAGAAAATTGCATTCAATTAAATAAAATAGGAGTTTAACATAATAGTTCCAAAAGCAATCCCTAAAATAAAATTAGCCTAACATGGTTTCCATAACATTATCAACATTCAAATAATCCATTTTTATAAAGAATAGAAGAGATTAAAATGACGAAAAATTGAATAGAAAGACTCCTTCTCTTCTTTGCTAAAATCTAGAATTTTGGTGTTAATGTGCTATTTTTCACAATTTTGATGATGATCCTTGTCTTCAATCCTTCCTTAATGCTCCAAACATGTTCTTCACTCAAAGATGTTGTTTCTATAGGTGGGTGTCATCTGTCTTGAAGATGGAGGCTTAATTTTCTTTTTATAGTCCAAAAATCCTAAGTTTAATGAAGTCTCGCATATTGCATGGGATTGTGATTCCCACACTCATGGGAATTTACGTAATTCCCATAAGTGTGGGAATTTGTCACAGACGTATCTCTCATTTTCTTCTGTAATTCCCACATGATGTGGGAATTTGCATGATTCCCACAAACGTGGGAGTTTGTCACAGATGCACTCCTCATTTCTTCTCTTTGATCTTTAGTTCACCCTCCAATTTGCTCCATCCTTCTTCCTACATAAAAAAGTCAATTCTTGCCCTTAATTAACATTAAACACTCAAGAACAGCAATGAAAATCAATCTTAATGAAAACATACAAAATGAATCCTAAACTAGAACAATAATCAACAATGGTGCTAGAAAACACATGCCAATTACCTATAAAAACATATCATAATGCACACCTATCAACATCCCCATACTTGAATCTCTGCTTGTCCTCAAGCAAAATAAATATAACAAATCAATTTTACCACTTCATTTTCAGAAAGATCAAAGCATACAATCCCTCAAATTCAAGCCAACTAAAATATCAAGTTAATGCATATATCATGACCACTTTTTTATTAGTGTACATAAGCAAACTCATAATTAACACAATCATTCAAAGATAAGTAAAGGTGCAGAATGAATTTTCCTCACTGTTTTCACTCACTTCTCTCAAGTGTTTATGGGTTAGTGTTTCGCTCAAACTTGTTGTAGGAAACTACACTACTATAGGCTTGCTAGTACGCCAATTGTCCTCTACAATGATTGCATGCATAAATAGATCAAAAGGGCTTGTTTAAGGTTGTAATGTGGTAAGGGATAAGGACGGTCAAAAGAAGGGAAAAAGGGTTAAGGACAAGTAAAGTAAAAAAGAAAGGATAAAATGGGATAATAAAACATAACTTCGAAACATCCAAACACAACTAATGTAGTACTCTGCACTCGTTTATGCTACTCGATTATTCTTCCTGTTTCTTATCCTTTCTTTTTCTTTTTCTTTTCTTTTCAAATTTTTTTCTTTTTTTTCATACATGGAAGAACTATAAATATAAACTCAACTCATCTCGGAAAAATTTTTAACACAATCCCAACTAATGTATTACTTAATATTTACTAAGCTTATGAAAGAGTAGGATAATGGAGTTTAAAGTTTTAAAATTTTGGGTGTTTTCGAGAAACAAAAGATTAAGGCTCAATGAGGGTAGCAAAGGATAATCAATAGGTAGGTCATTTAAGCCAAGTGTTAATACAAACAGGGCCTAAATCATCTCTATTAAGCATGCATCTAGTAGACTCAAACTGATTCAAAGCAAGTTCTGAAGGTAGTAACCTAAAGAAGTAACACTCAACAAAGAAATAGAATGACTATGAATGGAGTCCTATGGCTCAATCCTCACTTTGGCTCAAATGAAAACTCATTATGCATCTCTACACTACCTCATTGTTCCAATGTCAATTTGTGACTAAGCTTATGTACCCAACTACTTTTCATCACACTATATGGTTCACCCTCTACTCAAGTAGCCTAATCCAAGTTTAAGTATGCATTCAATCCAATTCTTACTAGTAAGACAGAATTTCATAGCAATATTTATTAGAGTGATTCAATTATGGTTCCATTATTGACACAAAGCATAAATAATATGCCTAAACATGCATCCTATCTGGCAAAATACAAATAATGTAATTACAGAAGTCAAAGTCACCTCCCCACACTTAAAGTTCACATTGTCCTCAATGTGAAAAGTCAACAACCAAGTAAAGGAAAATGACCTCAAACCAAACAAAAGAAGTTAAACACACAAATGACATGAAATTAAACAAAAAATGACAGCAAAGCGAACAAAAAAAAATGACATGAAGCCAAACAAACATGAAATGAAATGGAAACAAACAAGAGAACCAACAAAATTAAAAAGAAAAGAAAAAGGTAAGAAAAGCTTAGTCAGATGATGGTGGCGACGGTGTTAGTGAAGGAGCTTCAAAATTGTTCCTCCGACAGAAGTTGAGGAACCTCTTCTTTAAGCTGCACTACTCCTTATGAACTTTCTGCATTTGGGTGCTGAGCTCATTGATTTGGGATGTCATTTGTTGTGAATTGACAGCCATCTGGTTGAGGATTTGTTAAAGTCGGTCGACCTCATCTGGTGCATGTGGTTCCTCCTCCACTGCTTTTGCCTCTGGCTCTCGCATTGCTTAGGATGTGGAGGGTCAGTTTGTGGTTGTACGTGCATCTTTCCTTCTCCTCACTGCAGTACGCGTTTGAGGATTTCATAATTCCATAGAATGGAACTCTAAAATCTTAGAACATCTCAAATATGATATGTCAAACATATCGTGTAGAGTTGTACGTAAATTCTCCATATTAACATTATAAAACACACCCAAAGTATAAGCAATATAAGACATCCCAAAAAACAAACTTTGTTTATTAATAACACTCACTATTGATCGAAAAATCCTGTAAGGTGTGTTGATTTTAATTTTTTGATCTATGCACCATAAAAATAATAGTTCTTTTGTTGAGAATTTATTGCTTTCCGTTTATTAAACACAGTCAAACATATAAATTTATGTAAAAGTAGATGCTCAACACTTCGGATTAAAGAATTAGGTATATTACGTGAGTCGAAATGTTCCTCACCCGTAAGAGTTTTCTAATAAGAATCAATATCAAAATCACCATGACCATCTACAACTTTTGCATTCCATAAATTGAAAATTTCATACATAACAGGATATTCAAGTTTAAAAACATTTCCACCTAGCCTAAACCAAAACACATCCATTTTTGGGTTATGTTGGACTGTTGTTAAGAATTCTAAGGTTATAGTAGAGTAAATAGGTACATCACACCGAATAAACCTACTCCACCCTATGTTTGCAACTAATTGCTCAAGTTGTCATTTCCCTCCCATGTTCTCTAGCAATTTAAAATCAAAATACCTGGGAGTGACTATTTGTATATTTCTAAGGTCACAGAAACGTATACCTTCTTCTTCTTAGTAAATCGGGAAGGGAGAGTGGTAAATTACTGCTAAATCGCGCTTGCTTTCCTTAGAAACCTCACGGCCTAATTCATCGGTCGGGTTAGTTGGTCTCTGAGCCATCCTCGTCCTTGGTGCCATTGTAAACAAAAAATCTATAAAAATGAGAGAGAAAAAGTGAAGTTCGAATTTTAGAAAGAGAGAGTGGGCAAAATCTTACCCAAATCGTTGTATTTTAGAATGATTAATGCATGAAAAGATGAAAGGAAAATAAGAATAATGAAAGAGTTGAAGAAAATATCAAGAATCTAGAGAAAATTTGAAGATTTTAGAGAGTGGGATGAGAAAAATTCGTGGGTTAGAGAGAGAAGAAGGTAAAGTTTGAAAGTAGGTGAAAAAAAAGGGTGAGGGAAACTTTAAGTTTCCCTCCAGATGGAATTCCCACGATTGTAAGAAATCGTGAGAATAAATCTAATTCCCACAATCGTGGGAAAAGGTGATCCTCACAATTTCAAACTTTCTTCTAAGCTCAATTTGACTTCTCCATGATCCCACAACCTACATCATTAATAGGAATTTTGAAAAGAAAACAAATTGAAATT
>JAOTJB010309009.1:0-16400 GCA_027123815.1 Erythroxylum minutifolium | reverse complement strand
TAACTTTAAATACCTTAGAGGTATCTAAACTTTGAATTTCTACCGCACCATGAGAAAAAATGTTAGTAATAATAAACCGTCCAAGCCAATGAGATCATAATTTTCCTGGGAATAACTTAAGCTTTGAATGATAAAGAAGAACCTTTTGTCTGATGGAAAAATGTTTCCCAGAAATTATTTTATCATGAAAAGCTTTAGTTTTGTCCTTATAAATTTTTGCATTTTCATACGCCTCATTACGAATCTCCTTTAATTCTTGCAGTTTCAACTTCCTATTATTACTAACCTCTAATTGATCCATATTCAACTACTTCATAGCCCAATAGGCTCTATGCTCAATTTCCATAGGGAAATGACAAGGCTTACCGAAAACTAACCTGTAAGGCGACATACCAATAGGAGTTTTGTACGCAGTTCGGTATGCCTACAAAGCATCGTCTAATCGTAGACTCCAGTCCTTTTGGTTCGGATTCACCACTTTTTCGAGTATGGACTTGATCTCTCTATTGGATACTTCAGCTTGCTCACTTGTCTGCGAATGATAGGCGGTGGAGACTCAATGTGTGATACCACATCTTTTCATCAAAGCTTCAAAAATTTTGTTGCAGAAGTGGGTTCCTCGATCGCTAATAATAGCTTGAGGCATCCCGAGCCTGATAAGAATATTTGATTTAACAAAATCAATAACAGTTTTAGCATCGCCAGATAAAGTAGCCTTAGCTTCGACCTATTTCAAAACGTAGTCCACTACCAACAAAATGTAATTCTTACCGAAAGATGAAGGGAAAGGACCCATAAAGTCTATTCCCCAAACATCAAAAATCTCACATACCAGAATGTTCGTAAGTGGCATTTGATTCTTTGACAATGATCGCAAGACTTACCAAACATGTCAGAGTCATAAAATAACTTAGGCCAAAACAGTCAACATTCAAGAATTTTTCGAGCAGTTCTTTTAGGACCAAATTGTGCCCTACACACAAATGATTGACAAAAACGTAAAATAGACGGAATTTCATTGTCTGTGACACATCTCCTAATAGTCTTATCAGAACAAAATTTCGATAAATGGGGTTCATCCCAAATACAATATTTAGCCTCTCGCCTAATTCTATCTCGTTCAGCTTTAGATAAATCACTAGGTAAAGACTTAGTCACCAAATAGTTTACTATGTCCGCATACCATAGAATTACCTCTTGAATTATGAAGAGGCTTTCATTTGAAAATTTGTTGTGAAGAACATCAGATGTGGTACTCGGATTGATCCTACTTAAATAATCGGCCGCTAAATTTTCAGCTCCTTTTTTGTCATGGATTTCCAGATTAAATTCTTAAAGTAGTAAAATCCATCAAATCAATCTTGGTTTGACTTCTTTCTTATTCACCAAATACTTCAGAGCTGTATGGTCTGAATAGATGATCACCTTTATCCCCAATAGGTGTGATTAAAACTTCTCCAATCCAAAGATGCCCGCTAAAAACTCCTTCTCCGTCGTAAAATAATTTTTCTAGGCATTATTAAGTGTCATGGATGCATAATAAATAACATGAGATACCTTGTCCACTTTTTCGCCCAGCATGACGCCAACTGCATAATCCGAAGCATCATACATTAGCTCGAAGGGCATGTCACATTTCGGTGGCTGAATAATCGACGCTGTAATCAATCGCTCCTTGAATTTATCAAACACCTTTTTGTACAGCTCGTCAAAATCAAACTTCACGTCTTTTTGGAGCAATCTACACATGGGTTGTGCAATTTTGGAGAAGTCCTTGATAAATCGCTGATAAAATCCTACGTGGCCAAGAAAAGAACGAACTTCCCACACAGTCGCGGGGTAAGATAAAGATTGAATAACATCTATCTTAGCCCTATCGACTTCAATTGCTTTTGAAGAAACAGTGTGACCCAAAATAATGCCTTGATCAACCATGAAATGACATTTTTCATAATTTAAAACCAAATTTGTTTCAATACAACATTTTAGCACTTTTTCAAGATTAAAAATGCATGTTTCAAAAGACTCTCCATAGATCGTGAAATCATCCATAAAAATTTCCATGTAATTTTCCACAAGATTGGAGAAAATACTTACCATACACCGTTAAAATGTCGCGGGTGCGTAGCATAATCCAAATAGAATTCGTCGATAAACGAAGGTGCCGAATGGACATGTGAAGGTTGTCTTCTCCTGATCCTTAGGTACTACCAAATTCTGGTGGTATCCTGAATAGTCATATAAACAACAGTAGTGAGATTTACCTGCAAGTCTTTCAAGCATTTGATTAATAAATGGAGGCAGAAAATGATCTTTTCTAGTAATTGAATTAAGCTTCCTATAATCTATGCATACCCTCCAACCATTTTGAACACAATTCGGTATTAACTCACCATTGCTATTTTCAATCACAGTCACACCAGTTTTCTTCGGAACTACCTAGACTGGACTTACCCAATTACTATCCAAAATTGGATAAATGATACCAGAGTCAAGAAGCTTCAAAATTTCTTTCTTCACCACTTCCATCATGGGTGGATTTAGACGACGTTGGGGTTGCCTTACCTCCTTCGCTTCCTCTACTATCAACATTCAATGCATGCAGATAGTAGGGCTAATACCTTTCAAATCAGCCACTGTCCAACCGAAAGCTTCTTTATTCTCCTTTAACACGTTAACCAGTTAACTTTCCTACACATCCAAAAGTTGATTAGAAATAATAAGAGGCAATGTGTCTTTCTCACCAAAAAAGATGTATTTCAAATGACTAGGTAGGCTATTTAATTCCAACGTTGGTGGGCTGGTTAATGACGGCAACAATTTGATCAAACTTCTAGGCATTTTGACGAACATAAGCTGATGGGAGAGTGGTTCGGTGGTCTCTAAGCACAGTGATGTCTCCATTGGTTCACAAGCTAACGTCTTTTTCTCCCTTCCTTAACAAGTTAATGCCTTTTCCATTTCCAAGATCATTTCAACTTCATCTTTGTCCTTCAAAATCAAGTTTTCCTGCACCCATGTGTTAATAAAATTCACAGAAACAATAGATTGTTCATCATCCAGAATTTTCATAGTATTGTAAATATTGAACTTAATTAATTCCCCATCAAATTCCATTGTTAAAGATCCATCATGAACATCTATTGTAGTTCTAGTCATTTTCAAAAACGGGCTTCCGAATAAGATCAGAGTCGAAGAAGATGTATCATCAGTGCCCAATTGCAAAATATAAAAATAAGCCGAAAAAAGCATATTCCCTACTTGAACCAATATATCTTCTATAAGATAAGCATTTGAGCGATCCGCTAATTGAATCACTACATTAGTTTCTTTAAGAGGTTCAACATTTAAATATTTATACACATCGTATGACATAACATTTATGGACGCACCTAAATCTAACATAGCTCTTTCAATCAGCAAATTACCAATTTGACACGGGATAGTAAACATACCTGAATCTTGATATTTCGGTGGAAGCTTTTTCTTTTGCAAAATCGCTGAAATGTTTTCTCCCAATTGCACTGTCTCATTAAATTTTAATTTCCTCTTTGACGTACAAAGCTCCTTAAGGAATTTAATATGTCGTGGAATCTGTTTAATTGCATCAAGGAGAGGAATGTTTACCTGAACCTTTTGGAAGGTCTCCAAAATTTCCTTCTCTTGTTCTTCCTTCTTTTCTTTTGCGAATCGACTCAGAAAAGGAGGCAGAATCGCCTTGTTTTGTAGTTCTTTTTGCATCAATTCTGGTTGTGAAGGTGCTGGTTGCGTGATTTCTTCCTCTACCTCTCTTCTGGAATTTTTTAGAAGTGGTTCCTGTAGTTCCTTAGCACTCCGCAATGTGATAGCCTTCGCATTTTATTTAGGATTAATCTCTGGTTATGCTAGAAAATTCCCAGAATTTCATGCCTCCAATCTATTTATGGCAGTTGCCATTTGGCTCATTTGATTTTCAATATTTTGAAAATTTGCTTCAGTATTCTGTTGAAATGTCAAAGTGTTAGTGGCCAAAGATTGAACTAAATCTTCCAAGGAAGTCTTACCCTTAGAAGTGGATGTTATATTTTGATTTTGTCGAGGCATATACGGTTGTTGATACTGCTAGAAATTTGTGGTTGCTTGTTGTCCTTGAGGATTCCTATATCGCAAATTCGGGTGATCGCTCCACCCCAGATTGTAAGTATTAGAAAATAGATCGTACTTTCTTTGATTCGGCCCAGTAAATCCTCCCACGACATTCACCTGCTGTGTATTTTCCTCCTGCAAAATCGGACATAAATCAGTTGAATATCCTAACATTGAACATATGCCACATACCTTTGCTTCTTCTTTCTTCGTAACCGCTAATTATTGCACCAAAGAAGTGAGGTCATTTAATCTTTTCTCTAATGAGGTTACGCTAACTTCATTCACGGCTTTTGATCCATGCTCGGTACGTATTCTGAATTGTTGAGTGTTGGAAGCCATGTTCGCAATCAATTCCCTTGCGGCCGCCGGCGTTTTATCAACTAAGGGACCACCACTTGTTGTGTCAATCATACTCCTATCCATGAGCGAAAGACCTTCATAAAAATATTGAATTAACAATTGGCCAGTTATTTGGTGATGTGGACAACTAGCACAAAGTTTTTAAATCTTTCCCAATATTCATAAAGTGTTTCTCCCGTATGTTATTGAATTCTGCAAATTTCCTTCCGAATATTGGCTACTCTTGATGCTGGAAAATATTTCTCAAAGAAAAGTTTCTTCATTTTAGCCTATGTTTGTACATTTTCTCCGACTGAATAGTACAGCCACTCTTGAGCATCATCCTTTAGAGAAAACGGGAAGGCTCTTAGTTTAATATGCTCTTATGTCACATTCGTCGGCTTCATGCCCATGCAAACTACGTTGAATTCCTTCAAGTGCTTGTACGCGTCTTCTCTCGGTAAACCCCTAAAAATAGTCTACAAATGAATCGGCCTAGATTTTAATTCAAAGGTATTGTTATCACTTAAATTCGGGAAATTGATGCAATGAGGTTGTTGCGCATCTGTGGGTGCGGCTAGTTCGCGAAGAGTGTGGTTTGCTACTATTCTATCCATTCTCTGCGTCTCCTTTTGAAAATAGGTCTGTTTCCGAAGTCTTTTCGCTGTCTTCTCGATTTTAGGGTTGTACTTCAAATTGTTTGATTGATTTGAACGTGTAACGTACATAAACCGTTAAAAAGTCCTCGACAATGGTACTAAAATTTGGTAATGTTGTCGCATGCAACCAAATTAAAAAGAAACCAACTTCCGTTAATATAAATTAATGTAGTAGTGGTAAGTGGATATCATTCCCACGAGGAATCTTAACGATAAAGAAATTACGAATTCAAAGCAAAACAAAGTAATGAAATGGGGGGGGTTAATTTAAATTACGACTTAAACAGAATAAATGGAATACGAAATTGGAAAAGAACAAATAGAGAAACAATGAAAATATAACAATCAATAAGAATGAATCTTGACTTTCGGTCTCCTTTATTATTGAACTTGCGTTGATCATCGACACTAAAAATAACCAATTTATCGGTTAAGCATTCATCGTGATAAATTTCTCTACCTATTTTCTCTTATGTTTAGTTAACCAAAACATGTATTTGAATTAACCCTTATTAATTGATAACCTGGATATGATCTCAAATTTAATTAATCAATAACTTTACGAACCAAGAAAATCGACGAACTAGACAATATACATACAATGTATATTTAGCCTAGACAATTATTTTTCCTAGAATTGTGTCCCTAATGTAGTAGACAAAAATCCTAGTCGCTACTTTTGATTAAAAGAATTGAATGTCAACCTATTCAATCTAGCGATTGATTGAATAAAATCGCAAACTAGTTGCGCACCTAGTCGTAAAATCAAACAATCAAATAATAACCCAAAAAATAATTAATAGTTGACCGATAAATCAATTGAAACAAATAATAAAAGTCTCACAACATTCAGAGTTCAATAACTAGGATTCCGTAAACCAAGAAAAATATTTAGCTACTCATAATGAAATTGCACATAAAAGAAATAACAAAATATATTGTCTCCATCCCAAGTCTTTCTAGAAAATTTGAAAATAAATAAAAAATACTGCAGAAAATAAAACTAACTATGGCTACCGGAAAACAAGAAGAAAGACTAAACAAAACATAAAAAACTACTCCTAAAGTGGTTGCGTGAACAATAACTGTGAAGCAAACACTGTAGAAAATACGAAAACAAGGGCTACATGAATAGTACGTGATAAATAAGAAGAAATAGTGTAGAAACGTAGACTATCTAAGTTGGACTGCAACTGATGTAAAAACAAAAGAAAAAAACACTGCAGAAAAGATGAACTAATCCTAAGGTGGCTGCCGAAATCCCCCCAATAAAACAGTGCAGAAAATAAAGTCTCTTATGTCTCTCTTCTGTCAGAACAACAACAGCTGAAGAATAAAAGACTTCTCCTTAGTCTCTATGAACAGTGCTGTGAACAGTAACACCTCTCACTGTTCACATTTTTGTTCCTTTAATGCATTTTTCTCTCTCTTTCCTTCCCTTCTCATATTCTTTTGTAGATAATCATTATCCCACTTCAAGTTGCAGATCTCCTTGATAAGGTAGAGAATCTTTAAAGATTATGAAAAATTATGAATTTAAACTTTGAAACAAACTCTGCAGAATCTTGCCCATCCTTGCACGTGACCACGTCTAGTGATTACTTTGCTACCAGATTTGGAATTTCAGATTTTCTTCGTTTCTTTTTCATCTTTTTGATTCAATTTCATCTCTAAGGTGTTAAAAATCATCTGCAAACAATTATAAGACAATTCCATTAATTTTGAATAATAATTTCAACACATTAAAGAGATTTAAGTACAAAATAAGTGCAAATTGATGACTTAACAAATTCCCCCACACCTAACCTTTGCTCGCCCTCGAGCAAACATGTCAAACCATTACACTCAGTCAATTCATCCTTCATAAGATCAAGTGCACACAATCCATTAACGTGGACCAGTAAGACTTAAGTTGTAACACATATCATAATCGTTTTTCACCAATATAAATAAACGAAGTCAAAATAAGATATCTTTGTTCAAAAGAAAACATGAAATCAAAATGAATTCTTCTCACGGATTTCACTCTTACACTCAAGTATTTGAGGGCAAAGTGTTTCTCTCAAATCTCTCTCTAACATGTTGTACTACTATAGGCTTGCAATTTCACCAGTTATCATTCATTCAAATCACATGAGCTAATAGATCATAAAGACTTTATTCAGGGTTATAATGGGGCTAGGTTCACAAATAAGGTAAAGTGACAAAAGGTTAATCACAAGCATTCACAAAATATCAAGTAAAAGGGACACGCAAATTAAAATTCTGAGATAAACACATGACAAAAAGGGTTATAACTACTCATACTAACTCCTGCTACTATGCTTTATTCTTCTTTTCTTTTCTTTTTTTTCTAATTTTTTCTGATTTTTTTCTTTTTCCATTTTCTTTTATTTTATTTTCTTTTTTCTTTCTTTTTCCTTTTTTTTTGAATAATGCTAAGAACAAGGAAAATAATAAAAACAAGAGACAATAATAAACTCACGAGTAGAAGTACTTATAAAAGTATCTCATAACATAATATAGATCAAAAGTCCCAAATTACTCAATGTTTCATTCAACTTATGATATGGTAAGGCTAATGGGGTTTTTGGGTTTTAAAAATAAGGTGAATGATTGAAAAACAAGGATAAAGGATAAAAATGTTTGCAAAGGGAAAATAAGTAGGTGTGTCATTTTTAAGCTAAATGGTTTAAAAATAAGGAAGGCCTTAATCATGTCTATATCCCATGTAATCAAATAAATTCAAACCGGTTTAGTGCAAGTTCTGAAGGCAACATGAATAGAGGAGTATCACACAATTAAAAGAAATAGAATGACATAAAGATGATGTCATTTAGGCTCAAATTTTGCTCATAGGTTTAATTCAAGAATTCACCCTAATTTCACAATTCACCTCCTCACTCACATGTTAAAATTTTGACTAAGCCTATAAGATCAGTTATTACAATAAATCAACATGTTTCACCTTAAAACTCACTTAGCCTAATTTAATGTCATGCATATACCCAATCTTATTCAAACTACTATGAAAAAGCTTCATAGCTCAACATGCATAACCACACGCAAAAAAAAAACCACACAAAAACTAAAAATTTGCACACAAAATTCCCCCACACCAAAACCAACATTGTCCACAATGTTAAAGAAGCATAAAAATAAAGGAAAAGTTAAAGAAAGCTTCTCTATTAGTGAAGGGCCGAATCAAGGAGTTGGAGATGTGGCAGTTGAAATCCTTCATGCTCCCAGTAGGTCATCAAATTGTGCTCTGAACGGTGCATTATCCTTTTGATCCTACTGAGATGAGCTTCCAAATCAGTGTTTTGTTGTTGGTGGTTACTAGGTTCAACTGGTGGTGCCCGACTTCGTGCGGTGGAAATTCTTGTTTTGGGAAAAGTAGTTGGGCCAGGAATGGTGAAAACAATGTGACCACAACTAAGATCCACAATGCCCATCCTGCATAAACAATCTAAATCCAGCGGCTCTATACCACAAGCCACATTCATATTAGTGTTATCAAGAACTAACACTTCCAAATTAATCGCTAATTGTGTGATATAGGACCAAAGAATCAAAGATTTAGATTTCTTTTGCAACACGAATTGAAATTGTGTCATGAACCAAAAACCCAAATTTACCGGAATGTGCCTATCCATACATCACAGGAAATAAAATTCTACCTTTGACAATGTACCCGCAGCATCTTTACGACTAGAAAAATTGAATGCCAACAGCCTATGGATAATTTTAAAAATAGGATTTTGAAGAAAATAACCTTTAGAAATGTTAGCATTATGAGGATTTGGATCGACAGACCATTGACTCCATAATTCCGAGGCATTGAAATCTTCATGAAAATCACATTGAGCATTATGAAACAACTCAGTTTCAATTTTAGCAATCGAAACAAAACCCATGACAACATTGAATTCAGCAATCGAAAACGCAAATTCCTTTCCCATCAATCGAAATTCAACAGCCTCTTGCATATACACATCAAATTCTTTATCACAATTGAATTGGAAGGTGCTATAAAATTCTTTGGTTAATTCAACAAAGGCAGGACAATTTATTCTAGCAAAAGCAGTCCATCCAAGGGGACCCATCAATTACATGAAAGAATCATAAACATTCAATGTTTCAAATGTGTCGGACATACTAGAGTTACATGGATAAATTTTTCGTTCACTTAGCTGTTGGAATCGAGTTGCATCTTCAGGAAGTACAAAAGAGTTGCAGCTCAACTCGAGTGGTCCATTTGCTTTTATTTTCGACCTCCTTACCTCTTCTCATCCTTTGGCGTGTTTTTAGTGGTGGGGGATCAAAAGTTGACGTTGGGACTGTGGTAGAAGAGTGAAGTCTGCAGCAAAACATATTGGAGTGGCTAACCTGCGGGAGTCGCTCTATTTCCTTGGCATTATTTTGAAGTTGTCAAACAAACCTGCAATAGCACAAGATAACAACGCAATCAACGGAATCGCAAGTTAGGGTTGGTGGGTGGGTTGTCAATGAAGACTAGGATAGAAATTGTTGGATGGTAAGTGTGATTTAATACCCAAGAGTTGAGTATTGATGTGCGGCAGCTGCAGTTGACAATAACGAGAGAAAAGCTCAATGAAAGAAGAAGTGGGAAAAGAAAGAGGGCGGTGGAAAGCATGAAAATTGTTTTCATTTTTTTAAATTAAAAGATAAAAATTAGAATTGCAGAATTGAAAATATTAAATTAAATTCCTAACTAATCTGAATTAAATCTAAAAATGAAAATAAAAGAAAATTGCTAAAAAACATATAAAAGAATCGGATACGAATGGGGTGCCTCCCATCAAGCGCTTATCAAAGGTCATAAGCTTGACCCTTGGCAAATGCACATTATCCATTATCAAATGGATGCTAAAGTCCAACAGGAAGTATGCTCAAACTTCGTGAGGAGCCTGAAGCACCTTCTCTCGAAATCGGCTTCCTTCTCAGCACGATGCCTTGAGGCTTCTGAGGAGTGGAACTTCATCATTTCACCATCATACTTTAATGTCCACTCGTCTTTTTGGGCATCGCCCTTCTCACACCAGGATGGTCTCTGTAAGAGTAACGCCAATGGTTGTGGAAACTCAACATCCTGCTTACCACCTTTGGTCTTCAGCTCGCTCGCCCACAGCTCTCCTAAAAATTGCACTTCTTGCTACTCTTCCTATTTTTCTTCTTCTTCTACCTGTAAACAACTAGGAAAAGGAAACAAAATTTGGTTAGAGATAACATGAACTGCATCACTTACCTTAGGAGGTTGCACATCCTCCATCTTTTCTCGAACTATAACCTCTTCCTCTCCTAACTCTGCTTGCTCTTCCTTCTTTGCCTTGAAAAATCGACTTAGAAAAGGAGGTAGAATCACCATTTCTTCATATTGTTTTGGATCATTTCTAGTTATGAAGGTGCTGGTTGCGTGATTTCTTCCTCTGCCTCTTTGCTGGAATTTTTCGGAAGTGGTTCTTGTATTTCCTTACTACTCCGCAATGTAATAGCCTTCACACTTTGTCTAGGATTAATCTCCGATTGTGCTGGAAATTTCTAGAAGTTCTCGCTTCTAATCAAGTTATGACAGTTGCCATTTGGCTTATTTGATTTTCGATATTCCTTTGTTGATTTTCCATATTTCGGATACTTGCTTTAGTATTCTGCTGAAACATCAAAGTGTTAATGGTCAAAGATTGCATTATATCCTCCAAAGAAGTCTTACCTTCGAAATTTGATGTTGTAGTTTGATTTTGTCGAGGCACATATGGTTGTCTAAACTACTGGAATTGAAGAGTGCTCGTCGCCAAACTCATTACGATCTCCTCCAAAGACATCTCATCAACTTGTGGTGGCGATGGTGGAGGTGGAGGCTCTGGCTTGAAGTAGGACTGCTCTTCATAGTAGTTCGGTAGAGAAGTGAATCCGTACTTTGTATCCTGTAAAAAGGAACACATGAAAAAAGAATAACTCAAAAATGAGTAAACTTCACATACCTTAGCTTGTTGGTCATCCCTTGGTACTTGTGCGACTAAGGGTGTGAAATCCGCCACTTGATGGTCAAACTTGGAAGTCACAACAGATGGAAACTCATTATCATAACAAGGATAATATGAAAAATTAGAATCAAAAGCATAATGATAGTGAGCCGTGTCGCTAAAAGATCGAAAAATAAAAAAAGCTGTGAAACTAAAACAAACAGAAGACAAGGTAACCAAGAGCAACGAAACCAAAAACAAAAACAAAAACAAAAACAAAAACATCATTAAAAAAACTATTAAGAAATTCCCCGAAAACGGCACCAAAATTTGGTACTGCTGTCGCCTACAACCAAATTCAAAAGAAATGACTTCCGTTAATACAATTTAATGTAGTAGTGGTAAGTCGATATTGTTTCCACGAGGAATTTTTAACAGTAAAGATTAGCGAGTTTAAAACTAAAACAAAGTAACGAAATGAGGGGGGGAGAGGGGGGTTGGCTCACGACAATTTAAGGAAAAATATAAGAAAAATCGCAAATCAAAAGAAATAATTGAATCTGAAAATTAATGGAAAAATGTTGGTTTTTGGGTCACCGATGTTATCATGCTAAAATGGATCCTTGCTATAAAATTTCAGTCATTAATAAACATTTAATGGGGGATGTTTTCTCTTAAGTGTAAATGACTACAAACATATATCCTAGCATTCTTATGAAACAACAACCTAGATACGATCGTAGGTTAAATTGAATAATAGCGTTACAAACTAAGAAACCAATGAACAAGATAATTTATGTACGACATGCAATTAATCAAGACAAATATCTTCTTAGAATTTCCAACTTTAACGTAAAGAAGATAATCCTAATTGCCACTTGCGATTAACGAAACTGAACGTCATATTTCATTAATCTAGCTATTGAACAAATCAATCCCTAGTTGCGCACCTAGAAATCAATCAATTCAATTAGAAAAAGTAATTCAGAAGATATTCAATGTACATCAACAATACAAACTTTATTGAAACATCTCACACATAATAGCGGGTAACATGGTTTCCCTCAATCAAGAAAAGAAGTTTAACTACTCATAAAGGAATTGAAAATAAAAGAAATAATCACATAACAGGTCTCCATCCCTGGTCTTTCTTAAAGAATACCAAAATATAGAAGAAAAAGTGCAAAAAACATAAAAACAACCAAGAGAAAATCTGTAGAAAACGAAAATCCATTCTAAAACAAAGGCTAACGTGAACAATCACGTTTTTTTCCTTTTAATGCCTCTCGATCCCTTCCTTTTTCATCCTCTCTTGCAGATCACATTTCCAACATGTTAACATTGTGAATCTCCATCAATCTTATCTTAAAAGATTATGAAAATCTCAAAAGAATAAGATTTTGAAAGCAGATCTGGAAATTAATTTCATCCTTGCATGTGGCCACATCTAGTGACTGAATTGCTGCCAGATTTGGAATTTCAAATTTTATTAATTTCTTTTTCATATTTTTGATTCAATTTCATCTCTAAGGTGTTGAAAATCATCTGAGAACAATTAAAAGACAATTCTATTAATTTTGAATAATAATTTCAATATATTAAAGAAAATTAAATACAAAATAAGCACAAATTGACGACTTAACAATTCACTAAGTTTTTTGCAATTTTATAAGGAAAGAAACTAATTATAGAAAACCTTTTAACTATTTTTTAGTTTTATATATTTATTTTCTTACTTCATTTTTATTTTATAAATACTTTTTATTATTTTCTTCATATTTTTCTTCATATCTTTTTTATTTTATTTTTTATTTTTCTTTGATTTTAAGGGAAATTTTAGTGATAAGAAGTTGATAGTTTGTATTTCTTAAAGAGGATCTAGAATTTGATAGAACCTTATCTAGAATCAAAGGGAATGGAACAAGTAAGAAATTAGAAATGCATAGAAAAATATTTTATTAAAAATGGAAGAAGGAAGGAGAGTTATAGTGGAATATGCTATGCCATTTCTCTTGGGAATATAATTGAGCATAATAAGGCTAGAGATCAGTGCTCTATTTTAATATTAAGCATAATAAAACTTGAATGTGATAATAGAATGTACAATTTAATGAATTACTTGACAAGTATACGAATACATACATTACCTAATTCTCGAAAATTTGTGACATATTCAAGATTAATGGGGTGGTCAAAGATTAAGTTGTCGCACTTACAATGAGGAATTAGACTAACCAATAGTTGAAAGCATTATTGTTCACATTAGTTTTCCTTGCCAAGTAATTTCCACTATCTAAGATAGTAAAGTTAAGGAATGATATCTCTTCCTTTTAGCAATTTGACAATGACACATAGAAACATATGAGAGATACAAATTAAAGATATGTTAAGAAAGTGCCCATACCATGGCCTTCCAATATGGATGCAAGTCTAGACATTCTTTAATTGTTTGATAAATTCTAAAAGACAATAAATACTAAAAGGAGAGGAATGTTAAATAATAAAACTCCATAGGATACCTTAGATTTATTATAAGAGATGGTTATGAACAGTTACCAATGATAGTTAGAAAAGGAGAGAACAAACATATTCACTAGAATCCTTAATACAGATGCTATAAGTACACTGATATCTCAAATAAAGGTGATATTGAGAAAACTAGGCAATATGAGTTCTCAATTAAGAACATCTTAATTTATATCCTATTAATTTAACGAGGGAGGGTGTCTAAGTATGAAGTTCCAAACTAGAGCAAGTTTATTTTATGGAAATCTTTTAAAGGTAGAAAAACCTTACAGTAAGACTCATTTAAATTTCTCCTAAACTAATAAGCAAGCTCAAAGACAACCCTCACTAGGTTTTTATCCTATTTAGAAAAAGAAACAACTCAGTGCAAAAGATATATCGAGAGAATTTGTATAAGTAATTGCTTCTAAAATTTAAAATCATTAAGCTGAAATAAAGAATTTTGAAGTTTAGATAGGACGAAAGGTGACAATAGAGAGAGTGTAAGTCACCTTGCTTAGAAACGTAGTGTCCTACCGCAATGAACATTAGAAGAACATTACCCTAAAAGGTGAGGAGTTTAGCAATACTAAAAAGGAAGAAGAGATAAAGGTATGAGGACCCTAAGAAAAAGTTACAAAGTAAAAATCAAATGAAGGCAATATTGAATTCTTCTAAGACATTATACTACTTTTAAAATTTCATACATAATTGGTGATATTTATATTAATACCGCATTAATGAATGTATGAGCAACTATTAATGTAATATCATATGCTATAATAAAAATTGAGATTAGGTAAATAGGAAATTATAAGGAGAGTGATGTATCATCATCATCACCCAGTTTGAAATCCCGCAACAAAGTAGGGTTTGGGGAGGTCTGATAGTATGCAGCCTTACCCCTACAGAGTAGAGAGGCTGTTTCCGGTAGAACCACATGCAAATGTGATAATAGAAAAGTGATGCAGGCTAAAAGGGTAAAAAGGAAAAATTGGATATCTTAAAAAGTTGGGGTAAAAGAGGTGAGAACAAAAACTATATGACATGAAAATAAAACCGGATATAAATAAATCAATAAAGAAAAATATGAAAGGAAACAGAAACAAAGGATATACCTAATATGGAGCCCAGCTTTGCTAAATACCTAATAGGCTACCACAAATCGGTTTTGCTACTCTCTATGTGGGCTAGGATTTCTGGCGCTACAACCTTGTATGTATAACAATCCTATAGTTTCTGACATCCTTGTTGGACTTTTTTCCGTACACCTATGCTGAAAAGAAAAATAGTATGACAGAACGACTGGTCTATGACTCGTAAACTAGAAAGGACATATTTGACTTCCTACACAGTGAATATAGTGTGCGAGCGTTACAGTAAACAACTCATAATGCACTTACTCAGCTATCTTGGTGTACTTTATATGGTTTCCCTTACCCTTATCCTATCCCACCAAAAATTTCTATTTCTGATCACTTCCACAGTAAGGGCCAACTCTGACATATCTTTCTTAACTACTTCCTTCCAGGTCTTGTATGGCCTGCCTTTTCTCCTCTTGTAGCCACTAAGAGTAATTTGCTCACATCATCTTACCGGAGTGTCCGAGTGCCTTCTACTCACATGCCCAAACCACCTAAGCTTGGTCTCTCTCATCTTGTTGGCAATACTGGTCACCTGTAGTCTGTCTCTCACCACACGATTTCGGAACTTATCTCGCCTAGTAATGTCACACATCCACGAAGCATACACATATCTGCTACCAACAACTATCTTGTATGCCTACTTTTGATGGGCCAACATTCTGCCCTATATAACATGGTTGGCTAAATCACCATTTTGTAAAACTTCCCTTTGAGTTTTAAAGGAATCTTTTTATCACATAAGACCCCTGATGTGCTTCACCATTTGCTCCACCCAGATCTGATACGATTGATTATGTCGTCATCAATATTACCATCTCTCTAGATGATGGACCCGAGGTATTTAAAACTCTATTTTTGTGGTATGACGTCAGTTCTAATTGTTACCATCGCCTCATGGACCATCTAGCTTCCCAAAAAGTTGCATTCCAAATACTCCATCTTAAACCTGCTCATTCTAAAACCTTTCGACTCTAACGTCTCTCTCTAACGTTCTAACTTGAAATTGACCCCCACCCTGGTCTCATCTACAATGACAATATCGTCAGCAAATAACATACACCAAGGTACTGCTCCTTTAATATGCTTGGTAAGCTCATCTAACACTAATGCGAACAAAAAAGGGCTTAAAAAGGAGCCTTGATGCAGGCCAATACAAATAGTAAACGCTTCCGTGTCGCCCCCTATCATCCTTACACTAGTTAATACTCCTTCATACATGTCTCTAATAATGCGTATATAGGTCATATGGGTTCCCTTTGCCTCCAAGCACTTCCATAAGATTTCCCTAGGAACCTTATCATATGCCTTCTCCAAATCGATAAAAATCATATGTAAATCTTATTTTTGTTCCCTGTAACATTCTATAAGCCTACGGAGAAGATGTATTGCTTCGGTCGTGGACCTACCAGGCATAAATCCAAATTGGTTAGCTGATATAGAAGCTGCTCTCTGGACTCTCTTCTTAATTACCTTCTCCTAAAGCTTCATGGTATGACTTAGTAATTTGATATCTCTATTTTTGATAATTTAAGAAAAATTCTTAGGCTTATTAAGGAGAATATGTGATAGGTGTGCATTAGGATATGTTTTTATAGGTAATTGGCATGTGTTTTCTAGCATAATTGTTGATTATTGTTCTA
>JAOTJB010308983.1:2326-16406 GCA_027123815.1 Erythroxylum minutifolium | reverse complement strand
GGAAACAGTTCCGAAAAATTCCCAGAAAATTTCTATAATTCTCTAAAAATCACAAAACCCTAATGATCCTCTCCAAACTCAAATTTTTCACTAACAAAACATATTTGCAAAAATCCCCATTTATTCACACTTATACCGGGAAAATTGTCATGAATGCATGTACAATAAATTTTTCATGTGCACATATCACTGTTCACAAATGCATGAGCATGAGATGTGTTGTTCTAATTTCTCTGATTTACCTCACTTGGACCCGTTTCTCTGGTCCGACCCGTTGTACGAAACCGGGATGTTACATAAATACCATGTTTTCTAGGTCATAATGATCATAAAAAACTAGCCCGAAAATCTGTCCTGAGAAGAACTGAAAAAATTGCAGGAAAAATGTAAGACTCATGTCTGTCACGATCGTGTAGCCCCTGTTTTCTTCTTTTGCTTATTGTAAGCTTTTATATATTCTAGAAAGATCTGGACCTAGCATAAGGTATTTTCTATGATGCATTTAGACTAGAATGAAACTTGAATTAAACTTAGTGGATGATGGATAAAGTGATTAAATATGTGATAGGCATATGATTGATGATATTAGATTAACTAATTTCTTTTATTTATAAACCTAAGTGTAAGCTTAACATACACAAATGATGATGTTAATGGTCAAGTGATGTGATTAGGGATAAATACCCTGGATAGTCAATTGAGCATACGTTGAACATGATACATATACATATGCATGGTTAAACAATGATATGATTGATCAACTTAGTAATATGTGGATTATGCATGTTGTATGTTATAGAAGCACAAGTTGACTGAAAACATCTAGACACTAACGGACCATCAAGGTAATAGCTCACCTGGAGTATATTGTAAGTTAACCTAGATGTGTCAACTCAATTATATGTGCTTTTCTGTTTGAGTTATATGTGTAGTGAGTGGACTTAGATGTATTTCACTTGTTTAATTTTTACGTATCAAACTGTTACTGGTGTGATTATGATAATTGCAGACATTGATTGTCCAAGGAGATCATTATTTGGGATTATATTAGAAGTGCTCATTGTTTGTGAATTTGACTGAATAAGTGATACTTAACATTCTTATTGAATGCTGGACCAAGGTCTAATGATAAATGTGAATGTGAATGGAATGAGTGATGCTCAACTGAATGTTGAATGCCGAACTTTGATCTGATGATTATGATATATGATTGTACGTTATGTGAGATGATGCATTTCATGAGATTGATGTACATGCTCAGATAAGAGAATTGTGACTAGAGTGACCAACCTGAAATAAGCCCGATATTTACAAGGGATATAGGTTAGTGCCTGAAATAAGCATGGTATCTACAAGGAATATGGGTTAGTGCCTAAAATAAGCCCGGTATCCGTAAGGGATATGGGTTAATACCTGAAACAAGCTTGGTATCCACGAGGGATATGGGATAATTAATAGGCACTCGGTCAACAAGATAAAAATGAGAGTAGAGTCTTATATGCATTACATATACATATCTTTACATATATTATGTGAATGGTTATTAAAAGTTATTGAATTGTGTTGACCCAATGTTATGCAACCTTGTATACATATTAATGAGACGAATGATTAGATTACTCTGAAATGATTATACAAAATGTTTATATTCATAATGTGTTTTATCAAAATATGTGTATATATATTGTGGATTGATATACACAATTGGAAGATGTGTTATATAAGATCTAATTATGAAAAACATGATATATATGTGAATTTGGTTATTGCTTATAATATTAATATCCTGACATAGGTGAGCACATCGATGATGGTTCACTCATTGAGTTCACATTCTCATTAAAATTGCAATGTTAGTTTTTAGGTATTGAGGAGATCTAATTCCTAAGGCAAACTATTTGCGATCTGTAGTTGTAAATCTTGGGAGTTAAGAATGGCTCAAAGGTCTGGTCAGCTAATTCCGAGGAGTTTAGGTAGAATGCTTTGGTCCAACATCCAGTTTCATCTTATACACATTATATAGGGATGTGAACCTTTACATGTTCTATGTTGAGTATGTAGGAAATGCGAGTGTAATAACACAATAATTTTTTATGTTTATGAATCAAATTCTTTCAATGAAATGACAATATATGTTTATGTTCTATTTGATGCCCCGATAAGTGATGCGACTGCTCTAATATGCCATTGTCATAGGTTGTGTGTGCTCAGATGGTCCTCAAAATGTCAGGCGCATACCCTATGAGAGTGGTATATTACAAATAGTCTGAGGAGATTGATATTTAGGAATGTATTGGAAGTGTTTTGTTTGCTTCTGAATTTTGAAAGATATCTGAATACTTAACATAATTGTTAAATGTTGGACTTAGGTTCAATGAATATGATATTATATTTGTGCATCATAAGTAAATGTTATTCATGGCATATTATGTGATTTGATGCATTACATTAAATTCATGATCAGATAAAGGCGTTGTGATCGGAGTGACCAGTCTGAAAGAGATTTAAGCTCATAATTATGCATATAGAGATTGGCTTCGTGATTTCTATATCTGAATGAGCCCTATATGGGATAGTATCTGTATTTGTATCTAAAAGGTGCTCAGTCACAACAAATAATAATATAAGTGGAGTATTATATGCATCTACATTTGTACATTTATGATTATGAATTATATGATTAAGAATCCATTTCTGAAATTGTGACAATAAAGTGATATGCTATATGTGAGTAATTGATGTTAATGTGATTGATTGGGATATATAAGATCTGAAAGAGTATATGAAATGTGTGACATTCATTATGTCTTACTGAGATGAGGAATGTTGTGAATTTGGTTATATGTGACATATTTATGTATTTGATGTGAGTGAGTCAATCGATGATGGTTAGCTCGCTGAGTTCGCAAAACTCATCAAAATTGCAATATAGCTTTTCAGGTATGAGAGAGGAGACCTAGTTCCTTAGTTACTCTAGAAGAATAATTTTGGATCAAGAAATGGCTCAAAGGTCTATCAGCTGACATCTGGGGATTAGTAGACTGTTTTATGTAGTTTACTTATATCATGTAGAACTTTTGTATCAAAGCTTGTAAACTTTCAAATGTTCTGGTAATGTAAATATTTGTTTTAATGACTACAGTGCAAATCATGTTTGCAATGAAATGGAGAGTAGTAGTTGTTTTTAAGAATTGTATTATTCTTTATGATGCCATATAAGAGAACATGACTATTCTAACATGCCATTATCATAGGATATGTAATTGAATGTCCTCTGGCTATTCTGGTATATACTCTATAGTAATGGGGTATTATATTGCACCTTTTGCTTAGCAGTAAAAATAATCCAATTTAGATTAGTTAACTAATCATAAGAAGACTAGTAATTAGTTAGTAAATGTAAGATTCTGCTCTATACAACTTTTGAGTATCTATATTGAAAGAATAAGTGGTCCCTATCTTCTACAACTTCTTTGCATGACACACATATAGGTTAAATAAGCTAAACCATCTATTCTTAACTCAGATCCTATTCTTGATAACTAACCAGATGCATATTGAGCCTTTCTAATTCAATGAGTGCTTCCATAGGAGGGTTAACTAAGGTAGATTCTCTCCCTCAGCTTGGAATGCCTTATAGAATGATTTATTAGTAAATACTATAATAGCATCAGGTTTCTAGGTGACTGTGTCCTCCCCATACCAATGGTTGATTTGAGGGAAACATTACACCAATAAGTTAAATCCTCTAAAGTCACCAATCTATTGTCTATGATTCATACTTAAAGAAACTTTAGTATTGAGAGGAAGTCTGTTTGTAGGATGGGATAATTCATTCCTTTGGATTAGAGGACTATACTCGGACTAGTTATCAAATCAAACATAAGTCTCCTATCTATTTCCCAACCCATGCTTGATCTAAAGGTATACAACATTTCTTAATTTCAAAATTTGTAATAAGAACCAAGAGCATTGTAACACATCACTATCATAGAGCATATGCCCAAACATCCAGAGGACATTAAAGAACATACCCTAAGAAAATGGCATGTCAGAGCAATTACATTAACTTATTAAGCTCTTAACCAATTAATTAAGCAACAATCTAGGAGCATTATTAACCTTTATCAAGTCCAAATATACCAATTTAGGGTGAAATTTCTCAGCTTGTTCAACATGTACACAAAGCTGAAATTAAAATTCCAGAATTTGTTATCAGCATCACTAATGCGTGTAACTTTACTACCTTCAATACCTCACAAGTTTAACAAGCATAAAGACATCACCAACATCTGAAATTTGCTAGATTTCATGTCCTTAAGGTTACTTCATTTTAGGTTAATTTAGCTTCCAAATTGGTTACACTAAGGCTTACAAAATTTCGCTCACTTATGTCATTAACATTCATTCTTTTACAAACACACCTACAACTCTAATTTTTCAGATTTGAAAACACCTTAATAACATCCATCTTTAGCATAAATTCCTCATTAATTATACTTCAAATCCCAAATTAAATCATCCACACAATAGTCCATAAACTACCAATTTCGTATATTGAAAAATAGACTAGAAAAGTACTCATTCATTCTCCATTTTCTAACACATCTTCAACATCGATATCATACAAAATGTATCTTAATTCAATCATCATAATCTTTTTATTATAGCATGCCATAAAGAACAACACTTTTCTTACTGATTTAGCTTCCAATTCTAGTTCAATTCATCAAGTCTACCTTGTTGTCCATACATGCAAAATCATCCCAAATTCAAAGTAGAAATTGGATGGTTTTCAGCTATGATAAAAGACAACAATAATCTGGTTGTTCAGCTATTTTGTGAAGGGTAACAGCATATATTTGATATGGTATTTTGGAATATCTTCAAAAAGAACACATAAATGTGAGATAGAAGCAAGTTTCAATGATGAGAGGTGAGAAGAGAAGAAGAATGAGCTAGGCTGAAAAAACTCCTACTGAAACGTTATACCTAAAGTTCAAGATGTCACCATATTGCTTTAACAAATATCCTTAAGCATGTAAGCCACTTATCCCTTGCATAAGCTACCAAATGTCACCTAATTCCTAGCCCATATTTCACTCAATCATTGCTGCCATTTGTCAATTAATTACCCATGCTAAATGTTACTCATTTATCTATGCCATTTGTCAATTATTTCATAGGCTTAGTTATCCTAATTTTCCATGTGTTAATTTGTCCAGCCATTTGGCATTTTTCCTAGTCTAAATATACATTTTAATTCATGACTTTTCTAATGGTAACAATTAATTCCAAATTTATGAATTGCAATCCATCAAACCAAAATTTAGTACATAAACAATATACAATCAAATCATAATCATTTTAAACTTTTCATATCCCTAAATATGTCAATTAAGTGCATATACTATCTTGATAATGTGTACAATAATTTAGGTGTGTATGCTAATGATATGCATCTGAATCAAATGCATTTCGTGAATTCGGAAATGATTTGAATCATATGCAATAATCTAAGTCTCTAACTCTTGGAATGGAAAATGGGCTATTACAATTCTCCCCCTTTAAAAAATTTTGTCCTCGAAATTCTTACCCGATTGATCAAACAAATAGGGGTATTGTTTCCTCATGTTCTCCTCAGTTTCCCATGTGGCTTCTTCTCTCGAATGGTTCCTCCAAAGGACTTTAACCAATGGAATTACTCAGTTTCTCAATTTTTTAGTCTGATAACCAACTATCTTAACTAGTTTCTCAACATAACTCATGTTTGTTGCAACTTCAACCTCCTGAGCAGGTAACATATGTGTCAGATCTAATTGATATTTTGTGAGCATACTAGCATGAAACACATTATGAATTTGAACCATCTCAGCTCGTAATGCTTACTTGTAAGCTAATGGTCCTATTCTTTTAGTAATCTCATATGGACCAATGTACCTACGACTTAGCTTACCCATTTTATCAAACCTTAGCACTCCTCGCCAAGGCGATACTCTTAGAAACACCTTATCTCCTACTTGGTACTCCAATGTAACATACCACTACCATAGAGCATATGCCTGAACATCCAGAGGACATTCAAGAACATTGATAGTTGTGATTTGCATTATGTTTTAAGGTTCAATTTGTTATGTATTTAGTGTTAATTTAAGTGTTGAGTGTGTAATTATGTTTTAATTGCGTTAGTTTATGTGTTTAAGTGTTTTTATAGGTTAGTATGAGTCTTTGAGCTTAAGTGTTATGTTTTTGAGGTACCTTGATGTGTTTATTAGTGTTTCAGGGTGAAGAATAAAGAAGTTGCAGAGAATTTCGAGCTAAAACCATGACCCACAATAGGCCACGATTGTGACTGAAATGTGCAAGCCACCAGGATCTAGGCAGAATAGGCCAAAACCATGACCCACCAAGCCACTATTGTGACAGAGAGGGTTCAAAGTTGGCCACGATTTTGGCAGGTAGACACAAAAATAGCTGAAAATGTCAAGTTTCAAAGAACTTCTAAGATCGTTTTGTCCCCGAACGAACCATAAGGCTTCCAAGGTATTTAAG
The DNA here is from genome assembly GCA_027123815.1 of Erythroxylum minutifolium. Classification (NCBI taxonomy): domain Eukaryota; kingdom Viridiplantae; phylum Streptophyta; class Magnoliopsida; order Malpighiales; family Erythroxylaceae; genus Erythroxylum; species Erythroxylum minutifolium. The sequence goes on along the minus strand of JAOTJB010308983.1, from coordinate 9,854 downwards.
GAACATAAAGAACAGATAAAGTAGCTTTTGCATCAACCACTTCCCGAAAACCCCAAAAAGAACTTTATTGAGAGATTAAGAAAGGATCGAAGGAAGAGAGACAAAAAGATCAAGCCACATGAAGTACGTCATAGAATAAGAGGTATCCCACCATTGTTTCCTCCGCCATTCCGTTCCAATCATATTTTCCAATTTATTTTCAATTTTGTTGATGTATAGAATTAAGATAATTGTTGAGATTAGGATTTACTAAATGTTGAGTTATGTCTAAACTCACCTACTGGATTTTGTCTTTGATATTAATGGAAGTTGATTGTTCTTATTTTTATTGAGTTATTGTGATTCAATTTTTGTTCTTAATAATTCGGTAATAAACTGAGAGGGTAAACTGAGTGAAAATCATCAAATTGGGCTAATGAGGGTTAGGTAGTTTGATAGATTAAGAATTGAATCAATCTGGTAAATTTGTGTAACGAGAGATCGTGCATAGGTTTTTAGAAGGTTACTAGATAATTTCAGAACTAATTTAGGTTTTGGGTCAATTGGGAATCGAGAGATTACAATTCTATAATCTAATTAGGGTTAAAGATTATAACTCGAGAGAGAGTAATCCACCTTAGGATCATCTAGACTCGGTAATATGGTAATTTCATAATCAATTAGGTTGCCATTAAGGTTAGATTAAAACCCCCTTCTCTTAATTGGTTTGATTATGCAAATTGTATCTTATTTATATTTTCAAATTTGATTGCATGATTGAATAATTTTTTGTTTTAGGTTTGTTCATTGAATTATTGTGAATTGTGTCTAGCTTTAGATTTTAGGATTATATTAACCCTCCTCGTTGGATCGATACCTTAGGTACTACGTGAACGACCCGTGCATTTGCAGTATTATCGAGGTTAAAAATATTAAAACTTAGCATAAGTAAAATGCTTCGATCAAGTTTTTGGCGTCGTTGTCGGGGAGATGATTAGTTTAGCTCTTTAGTCCAAAGCTATTTCACTATCTTTTGTTTTTAAATTAAAAAATAAAAAGTGGACATAAATTAGAGACATGTCAAGAAATCTTAAAGTGAGAATGAGACATCTGAAGAGCTGAATGCTAGGAAGAGATAAAAGAACGATCATAAAGGATGTATATTATAGGAGCAAGGGATGTTGGTAGAATTCATTGAGCCCTAATTTGGTTGGGCAAATCATCATCCTTACATGAACCAATACACTTCAGGGTGGTAGAATCACCTAGATTTCTATTAGTCTAACATTATAAGTACTCATATGCGGCGTTAAGACCTATTTGAATTTCAACAAGATGAATCCAGTTCATGGGATTTGAAACTGGCTAAAATCATGGATATGGAAGAGAACCAGAAGAGATTGGAAGAGAAGTTTAAACAAGTAGCAGAAGATCATGACTCTTCTATTCACAATCTCAAGGTTTGAATAGGCCAACTTTCCAGAGAATTTTGTAAGCAAAGTGTGGAAAACTATTTGTGCAGTATGAAAGTAAATTCAATAGAGTCATGTTAGGCTATCATACTTAGGAATGGGGTAGAGCTAGAAGAACTAGTGAGAAATCAAACTGGACCTTACCTTATAGAAGACCAAGAAATCAAGAAAAAGGATGACGAAAAGAATGCCAACCCTCCCTTTTATTCACTAGTTCTTGATATACCATGTGTGAACATTGAAAAATTTTTAGTAGACGTCCACGAAAAGCACCTTATCCTTTAAATTAATGATTACCAAGTGGCATTCAATGTGAATGATGTAATTAAGAATCTGAAGGTCAGTATCTCATTTAGGATAATTAATGTGTTTGAATCTTTTGAAGAATAAGAACACGAAGAATAGACAACAATAGACATAGAGTTTGAATAAGCTATGAAAGTCTTTATTCGTGAAGCGAATGAAGCAGAGGAGATGATGGTGATTACTGAAGAAAGAGAGAAACTCACCTTCTTACAGGACACATTGTTGGATTCAGTGGAAGATTTAGGAATTTTTTTTATTCCCCATTTCATTGACAGTTTGTTAGAAAAAAGGACATTACTGAGCTAAATCGATTTTGTCAACTTTATTAATATTATCCTTCTGATCATTTTACAATTTATAGCTTACTCACATGATACAAAATTAATGTTGAACAAGAAGGGTGGAAGCAAGCCTCTCAGAATTGATCTTGGCTAAGTTTTAAAGGATTAATGTCAAGCTAATGACCATAAATTAACATGTTTAGTAGTTAGGTTTAAATTATTGCGTAGTTAGATTTGTTTTAAATTTCAAAGTAAGTTCTTAATAATTTGGAATGATTTAGAGTGCTAACTCTCTTACTATTTTTTTTAAGTAAGTATAAGATAGGGTAGTAATCATGGGCATCAAGCAGAAGTGATCTTCGCATCCATCACCATCAGCACCTCAATCAACATGACGGTTTCGTGTTATAACCCTTTTCTTTTCATTTTTTTAGTATTTTCTTCTTATGTTTTTCGTATATTGTGTTTATTTCTCCCAGGTGTGTTTGTGAACCCTTCTCATATTAAGGACAATGTGTTGTTTAAGTGTGGGGAGGGTTATGTGTTTTTACCTTGAGTGTGAATTTTGCATACTGTATGATAGTTATCAGGTTGCATTATGTGAACTGTGTGAATGTGTCAATGGCTTAGATGAAGTGAAATTTATTTAATTTTGAACATAGTCTATTAGGTTGTAAATAATCATTAACCTATAAAAATTAGTGAATTAGGGGTCTTTGGATGAATATACAACTTAATTAGGATTTAATATAAATTTATCACCTTATAGGTTGTCACATTCATTCATAATTTGAGGCCTTTCAAATTAAGTAGCTAAACTAGTATCTTTCATAAAAATGAGTAGCTACAACAACATGGTAGGAAATTAAAAAAAAGTGTTAAATAAATCACTATTTTGTTAAACTTCAGGTTATGAATAGAGCTAGTAGCCAGTTGAAAATGTGATATAGCTTAGTAACTAGATCAACACGCAACACAAATGTGTGCCTTTGCGTCAAAAAGTTATAATGACATTTTGACCAAGCATTTTAATAAAAACATGACTTAGTTAAGTAACCGGATTGACATTCATTACCAATGTTTGCGTCCATATGAAAAGACTAAGTTTATGTTTACTAACTTATTAAAAAATGTGTGCTTTTACTAAAAACCTACCAGAATTGTAATAAGCTTGACTTTCATGAAAATATACTTAGGAATCGTTATAGAGTCTGAATGAATAAAGAATTATTAATGTATGTGTGCAACTGAAAAGGGTAAATAAATTAACACTTAGATCTCGATTAATTTGTATATTTAGTTTAAAGCCTCTAAACATAGACTTTGCATGTTAATGATTAGATATAACTTGTATGAACATGTTTAAGATTAAATTTATTTCATGAAGTTGAAGGAATTTCCTCATTAGTGCATTGTGTGTTGTGTGTTTGTTGTTTTGTTTGCTTAAGTACAAGCAAACGTTTAAGTGTGGGGATGTTGATTATCATGATTTGCATTATGTTTTAGGGTTCAGTTTGTTATGTATTTAGTGTTAATTTGAGTGTTAATTGTGTATTTATGTTTTAATTATGTTAGTTTATGTGTTTTTATAGGTTAGTATGAATCTTTGAGCTTAAATGTTATGTTTTTCGCTGCCTTGATGTGTCTGTTAGTGTTTCAGAGTCAATGACGAAGAACGAAGAAGTTTTGGAGAATTTCAAGCCAAAATCATAACCCACGATTGTGGCACAATAAGCCATGGTCATGACAAAAAGTTGAAGTTGCAAGCCACCAGGATCTAGGCCATGATCATGACACTTTGGATTAGACTGTGGCCATGATCGTGGCAAGTAGGACCACGATTGTGGCCTACGTCAGGTAGACACAAAATAGCTAAAAACATTAAGTTTTGAGGAACTTTTCAGACTGTTTCGACCTGGAACGAACCCTAGGGCTTCCAAGGTATTTAAGGAACATAAAGAATAGAGAAAGCAACTTTTGCATCAGCCACATCCCGAAAACCTTGGAGAGAACTTTATTGAGAGATTAAGAAAGGATCAAAGGAAGATAGACACGAAGAAGAAGCCACGTGAAGTACTTCCTAGAATAGGAGGTTTCTCACCATTGTTGCATCCATTATTCAATTCCAATTGTATTTTCCAATTTATTTTCAATTTTATTGATGTATATAATTGAGATAATTGTTGAGAATAGGAATTATTGAATGTTGAGTTATGTCTAAACTCACCTTTGAGATTTTGTCTTTGATATTAATGGAAGTTGATTGTTCGTGTTTTTATTGAGTTATTGTGATTTAATGTTTGTTCCTAATAATTCGGTAATAAACTAAGAGGGTGAACTGAGTGAAAATCATCAAATTGGGCTAACGAGAGTTAGGTAGTTTGATAGATTAAGAATTAAATTAAACTAGTAAAATCATGTAACGAAAGATCGTGTATAGATTTTTGGTAGGTTATTAGACAATTTTAGAACTAATTTAGGCTTTAGGTTAATTGGAAATCTAGAGATTACAATTCCATAATCTAAATTAGGATTTATAAATTAGGGTTAAAGATTATAACTCCAGACAAAGTAATCCACCCAAGGACCATCTAAACCCAATAATTCAGTGATTCCATAATTAATTAGGTTTTCATTAAGATTAGATAAAAACCCCTTTCTCTCAATTAGTAGTTCTTAGGTTGATTCTTGATTGGGTTGTTTAAATTGCTATCTTGTTTATAATTTTGAATTTAATTCTTGAGATTGATTATTGATTGATTAATTTTCTACCTAGTTGTTTATTTCAAGTATTTGCAAATTTGAGTTAAGCCTTAGATTTTAGGATTAAATTACTCCTCCTCGTGGGATCAATACCTTAGATACTACATGAATGACCCATGCGCTTGCGGTATTATCGAGGTTAAAAATATTAAAACTTATCATATATAAACCGTCAATCAGTATCACCCGACCTTGTGGGTTAAAGTGGGAAGAATTTCTGAAGATATTTAAAGAGAATTACATGCCCAAGATATATTTGGATAGAAAGATGACGGAGTTTCTGAATCTAAAGCAAGGCAATCTCTGTGGCAGGGTATGAGATAAAGTTTAATGAACTGATAGGATATACTACTACCTTGATTCCTACTGAAGAAGACAAGTGTAGAAGGTTTGAAGATGGGTTGAATATGGAGATAAGGACGAGGCTAGCTATAACAAATCTGAGTAGTTTCTCTGAATTAAGAGTAGCCTCAATCCGAATAGAACAACTGTTAAGTGATGGATAAGGAGGATACCGATAAGAGTCTATAATGAAGAGACCTAGTGAATCTCAAGTTGATTCTGGCATGAGGTTCAGTAAGTGACAGATTAGATCTTTTTAACCACTGATTAGATCAAGATAGTTGCGGTTTAGACAGAGGGGTAGTTTTGTGCAATCTAGTAGAGAAAAAGGTCCGATATCTAGGCAGTCACAATAGCTGCCTAACTATGAACATTATGGGAAGAGGAATAGTGGCGAGTGTTGGAAGTTAACAAGAGCTTGTTTTCGATGTAGCTCCTACGAACATCAAATCAGAGACTTTCCTATAGTTTTTAGGGTGCAGTCTATAATAAGAAGAGGTGTGGTAACTGAGACAACTGTCCAAAAGATCCGAGCTAGTGGATCTAGACAGAGATGCAGAGTTAGAGGCAATGTGAGTTCAGGAAGTCCTACTGTTAGGACTGAGGTGCGGAGCAACAAAATTGCAGTCTCAGGCGAGAGACTACACGATGACTAGATAGGAGGCTCAAAACTCCCCAGATGTTGTTACAGGTGTGTTACATATCTTTAATTTTGAAGCTTTTGCATTGCTAGATCCAGAATCTATGTATTCTTTTATTGCATCGCATCTAGCATCTAAACTGTATTGTGTTAGGAAATTGTTGAAATGTGGATTAGAGGTGAGTACACCAATAGGTAATACTACAGTAATTGGTGAAGTCTATAAAAAGTGTATAATTCGGGTTGATCAGGCAGAATTGGAAGTTGATCTAATTTTATTACAGTCAAAGGAGATAGATATTATTCTAGGTATAGATTGACTCACTACTCATAGGGCAATCATGAACTGCTACACTAAGGAGGTAATCCTTGAATCTCCTAATCAGCTAAGAGTGATATTTCGAGGTGTTAGTTAAGTAATTCCAGCTAGATTGATATCGTCAATGAGTGCATTGAGATTCATCAAAGGTAAATGTGAAGCTTATTTAGCTAAAATAGTGATACTTGTACTTAGCAGACTGTGCAGGATATTCCTATTATTAGGGAATTCCTGGATGTATTCCCAACGAGTTATCTGGTTTACCCCCAGATAGGGAAACGAAGTTTACGATTGACTTAGTTATAGGTCCTACTCCTATATCTATTCCTTCATATAGGATGGCACCTGTGGAACTAAAGGAACTTAAAGCTTAGTTACAAGAGTTATTAGATAAGGGTTTCATCAGACCCAGTGTATCACGATAGGAAGCCCCAGTTTTTTTGTGAAAAAGAAAGATGGGAATCTAAGACTATGTATCGTTTATAGACAGTTGAATCGGGTAACAGCGAGGAACAAGTATCCGTTGTTGAGGATTTATGACCTACTAGATCAGTTGTATGGAGCTCTGGTGTTCACTAAGTTAGACTTGAGATCTTCTTACTATCAGTTGAAGATAGCAGAGGCTGATGTACCGAAAAGTGCATTTAGAACCAGATATTGACACTTCAAGTTTTTAGTGATGTTGTTTGGGTTAACTAATGCTCCAGCTACTTTTATGGCTTTGATGAATAAGTTATTTCAACCTTATTTAGATCATTTCGTGACTATGTTCATTGATGACATCTTGGTGTATTTAAAGAACAGAGAGGAGCATGCAGAAAATTTGAGGTTAATCTTACAGATCATGAGAGAAAAACAATATATGCCAAATTCAGTAAGTGTGAATTCTAGCTTGATCAAGTAGTATTTTTAGGGCATATAGTAACTAGACAAGGCATGTAAGTTGATCCGAAGAAACAGTGAAGAAATGGGAAGCTCTGAGAAATGTGTTAGAAATTCAGAGTTTTCTGGGATTAGCTAGTTACTATTGGAGGTTTGTCGAGGGGTTCTCATTAATCTCAGCCCCTTTGACAAAACTTTTGAGGAAGAATGTGCCTTTTTGATAGATTGATGAATGTCAGAGAAGTTTTAAGGAACTAAAGCATCGATTAACTACAACAATGGTGTTAACTATTCCATTTGGATCTAGAGGTTATATGGTGTATAGTGATGCATCACACCAAGGGTTAGGATGTGTACTAATGTAGCATGGTAGAGTGATAGCATATGCATCGAGATAGTTAAGGTCTCATAAGTTCAATTACCTAATATATGATCTAGAGCTTGCTGCAGTAGTGTTTGCCTTAAAAATTTAGAGACATTATTTTTATGGAGAGATATTCCATATATATATTGATCATAAGAGTTTGAAGTATCTGTTGAGTCA
>JAOTJB010308966.1:0-16409 GCA_027123815.1 Erythroxylum minutifolium | reverse complement strand
TCCTCCATTTTGGAGGAGAGTTGGAGTTGCCCTTAGGATTAGTGTTTTGTTTGTTAGTTTCAAAGAATGGATGTCGAAGAAACCAATTGATTTGGGTAAGCATATCTCTTTCCATTTCACTTTTAAAGGTGAGAACTCTATCTATCTTTGACTACAGGAAATTTCTGAACATCTTTTCAATATCTTTCATTACCCCTTTAGATAGGAAGATCCGCAAAGACCAGAATGTGTGAAGAGAGCTCAACATAGAAATGATTAATGCAATTGACTAGCAAATGTAAGAGTTATTTTACACCAGTTGAAGATTCTCTTTTGGATCCTCTATAATAAGGAAATGCAATCCTTCTAATGCAACATTAAGTGAAGGATGGCCTTTGTATTGTTATCTACAAATAGAAGAGAGTCAACTTGAGAGGTATTTGCAATTTGTTGAGATGATCAATCAACTTTTCTCTTTATTGATAAACAATCCTAAGAGATCTTTGAAAGCGATAAGAAAGGACATTAATAATCTCAAATATTTATTATTAGCCTTACAAAATAGTAGAAGATCATTTATAAAACAAAGGTTAAAATTTTCATTTTTATATTTATTTTGTTACAAAAGGCCTAGATCATTTTTGATGTTGCAAGCTATTATTCTAGTAAGGGATTCTATGCAAAGGACCAAAAAAAGTAAGAGATAAGGGGTCCAATTCTCTTAGGCCTTCATCACTATAGAAGAGTTTTATAGGAACTCTATTGACAAAAATATTGAAAGATGTTATGGTAATGTACTAGTGAATTAATTGAATATAGAATTTGGGGAAGCCAAAAGCATCAAGCATATGAATAACAAACCTCTAGCTTATAGAGTCGAATGAATTCTAAAAATCCACTTTAATTGCAAAACTTTTAGGGGAGTTCCTTTTACTATAGGACTTGAATAACTCTTGTGCAAGTAAGATATTATCACCAATCAATTTGTTTTATACAAAAGCGCCATGAGAACCATTGATGATTCTCCCATCCACTAACTTCAATCTAAATACAAGTATCTTGGCAATTGTCTTGTACAATATGTTATAACATAAGGTAGCTCTATAATTTAGGATTGATGCAACGTTAGAGGGAATGAGAGTAATGAATGTTTTGATTAACTTTTTAAGAATTTCTATATTATTAAATAAATTTAAAATCACATCAGTAACCAATCTCTTAATCCGTGGCTAAGACTTTTGAAAGAAAAACACCATTTAATCAATCTGGACTAAACAACTTACCTAGTTTAATTGAAATAATGCTCTATCCACTTCTTCATGTGTTACAGATTTAATTAGGGAATCAATCTCAATTGATGTGAAATGGTGTGAAATGAAGATTTTGAGTAATTAAGGTGCTAAAGAGTGTTAAACCAAGTGGGTGATGATAACAAAACATAAGTACTACAAATGAGCTCTTTTAGTGTTGTTGATAAGAAGGAATATGAGAACAAAATGATAATTTATAATCTTCAAGATCAGGATCAAGTCAACCAATAGATCAAGATATGTCAAGATTATTTCATGTATTACGTATTGTAAGCTCATCTTGATCATCTTCGATAATCTAAGAGGCTTACTATACATAAACATTTCACCTTTTTTTTTCATTGCATAAGTTTTTATATTCATCAAGAGCCATTGAAGCTTTCGATTTTAATATAAAAATCTCTTAATCTTTCAAATAAACATTAGGGAACATTTTAGGGAGTGTTTTAATCATATTTAGATTAAAAAATTAGTTTTTATCTATTGAAATTGTTAAAATCATGTTCATGGTCTGATTGGTCGACTTATATAAGTTAGTGATTGACCAATATAGATTGAAGTTGTTAAATTTGATGTACTGAGACTTTGTAGAATATTAGTTGATCTATTGGTCGATCATTATGCCATATTGGTCGACCAATATGTGCACTAGTCAACCAATGTTCCAATAGCTAATGAATTTGGAGCCTTTATTGCATATTAGTCGAGTAGTATGCTTTACTGGTCAACCTGTGCATCAAATATAGCTGTTATAATGGCTAGTTCTTGGTTCCAACGACTATTTTGGGCCCTGAAGTACTATAAGTAGGGATTTTCTCATTGTTTTTACCATCAAGAAGCTTTTGACTGTTTTGTACACACATTTTAAAGTATTTTTCAATCATTTAAATATTTATTGTCTCATTTTGAGTAAATGAGTTATCACTGTATCAAAGTAAGAATATTTTGAAATGTATTGGGGTTACTAAAAGTGATTTGGGGTTCTTCTTTGATTAAAGAAAGATTGAAAAGAATGTTCCTCTTTGCCAAAATAAAAGATTATACAAAGGTATTCTTCACCTTAAAAGAAGATTCATAGTGAAAATCTAAGACGACTTTTAAAGGTGGACGTAGGTAAGAATTATTTGCCGAATCACTATAAATTAACTTACGTTTCTCCTCCCTTCCTCTTTGTTTTATAATTTAATTTATCTATTTTGTTTTATATTTTATATTTTAATAATTTATGACATTTTTCATAAAAGTATCAAACGTAAGGCAAAATCTTGATTTCACCCAATTCACCCCCTCTTGGGTGTCATTAAGGAATAACAAGGGGAATCGGAGCACATCTATTAGGTTAGTAACGCGCACTACAGAATTGAAAGATTGTTCGGATCCAAGGAAAGAAGAATATAATAGATTCGAATTAGCTAAATTAAGTCTGATACGCAGGGTTTCAAATTTACTTATTAGACTCACGAGAACTTGTTTCCAGCAACTTAGATAACGGGTAAAGAACAAACCAAGAAAGTTGTATAGGATCAAAATCACACTACAATCTGATTCAGTTGATAAGTGATGTTTAATTCCTAAGTTGAAAAGAACAAGAGGGTTTCTTCTCTCAAGATGACTGGCGGCATACAAGAAACAATATGATCAAAAGTTGTTTGAAAACTCTAAAATATAAGTATTTATACCTAGGCTTAATGCTAAAATACTTGGGCTTAAAATACATGAAAGGTCAAAATATAAATAACTTAAAACAAGTCCAAATTAGAATAATAAGGCCTCTCTTCTTGGGCTTAAGTGATAATGCGCACCCCAATATAATGGTCTTCAAGTTTCAAGTGATTCTAATCCAAAGATTTGAGATAAATGAATCAATTTGGGCTGTGATTCAGATAGCTCTCCTCTAATAGGCTTGGTGCACTCCATACTCTCCACAACTTGGCCCACATGTGCATAGATAGTCTCTTTGAGTCTCTCGGTCCTAGCTTTGAAAATAGGTCCAACTGGAATGACAAGCTCGCCTCCATCATGCACGCCATCTCCATAATGATCCTTACTCCTACTCACATTAGTATATCAGCCTGCCCTTCTTGGTGACATGCGTAGGATCTTGTATGCTTATGAAATCATAAGATTTCTTGTTTGAGTTATGATCTAAAATCAACAAATGGTGTCAGAGATTTAAGTTGAAAGCATAATTTGAAATGATTTTATGATCATAAAATTGGCATACTATTATGTTGGTATATGTTTTTTAGTGCAATTATGATAATGGCATGTGAACGTATTTGTTGTTATATGTTCTATGTGTGATAGTTGCCATACCAAATTGAAGTCTTTATTAAGAGCATGTTTTATGAAACAATGAAAAGCATGTTGAAATATTTCTGATTGAATGCTATATGCATTTCTTTTACTATGTTTTAGCATGAAATTGTTGTTTCTCATGCATATTGCTTGATTAAGTCTAGTTGTGGTAGAAATGCACTTACATGTGATAATCACATCAATGTAGATGGCATGTAAGAATATTGTTGCTGAATTAAATAAAGACCTCAAGCTTGATGGAGATAATTACTTCATTTGGAAACAGAAGGTTCAGTACATCTTAACTGAGCAAGATAAGCTTAATGTGCTCTTCTATACGGTTGAGCCACCAGTGGTGGGTGGAAACTCTAATGCCTATGAGGCATATAAGAAGAAAGATCTCTTCGGTACCATGGTTGATGAACTCATGGTGGATATCTCGATGCTGGAGTCTTCCAAATGGGATTTGGCCAAGACTAAGTACGAAGATGTTTTCTTAGAGAAATAAAGAGCTATGATTCTTAAGTTTGAAAATTACAGTAAGAGGGCTGACCACACTATGAGTGGCCACTTTCGTGAGATGTCACGCATGATTCATCAACTCAAATCCACTGGTCATGTGCTCACTAATGAGCAACAAGTTCAAGCAATAATCCATTCCTTGCCTGATGAGGAGTGGCAATTGATGAAGGTCAATTTACGCCACAACTCTAAAATCAAGTCATTTGACAACATTGCCAGGCACCTTCTACTAGAGGCAGAGGTGATGGCCATTAAGAGCCATTCAAAGGCATATGTTGCTGGAACTTCCTTTCCCCACAAGAACAAGTTCAAAGGGAAGAAGAAAAGGAAGGATGGTCAAGACAATGGGAACAATGCCACCTAAAAAAGTCCAAGAAGAAGCGCAACAAAGCAAAGTTGAAGTGCTTTAATTGTGGCAATAAGGGACACTTTGCAAATGAGTGAAAAGCACCTCCTAAGGTACATAATCCCTTTTATACTTCATTTTTGCATGTTGTGTCATGCATGTACTTAACTAAATCTGATTCTTCGTGGATTATAGGTTTGGGAGCAATGTACCACATAGCCATAGAAAAGTCTTGGTTTGTGGCCCTTAGGAAGTTGTCAAAGGGAGCAAAGCATATTTCTGTGGGGAACAACGCAAGCCTTGAAGAAGAAGGGATAGGAACTTGTACAGTTCCTCTGAAAAATGGACATTTGTTGTTAGTTGATGTTCTATATATACCTAAGATTTGTTGAAACTTGATTTCTGTATGTTCCTTGTTAAATTTTGAATATTGCTTGAATTTCTTTAATAAATATGTGGATATTATTAAAAATAATGCAATCGTGTGTTCCTGTTTAATAAACAATGGGCTGTTTGAATTGAACGTGAGTGTTGCTACTTCTAGTTGCTATGTAACTAAGGTTACTACTGAGATGACTTAGCATAAGCGTTTGGGACAAATTGGACAAGAACGTATGACTAAGTTGGTCACATGTGGCTTACTTGGATCATTGTCCAAGGTCTCTATACCAAGTTGTCAATCATGTCTTGTTGGCAAGGCCATAAGAAAGCCTTTTGGCAAGGCAACTAGAAGTCAATAAGCTTTACAATTAGTTCACTCTGATCTTTATGGACTAATGAGAATTGCATCTAGACTTAGGTTTAGATACTTTATCACATTCATTGATGATTATACTTGATTTACCCCATGTGTTCTTACTAAAGAACAAGTGTGAAGCATTGAGGTGCTTTGAACCATACTTGCACTTTATCGAGAATCAATTGGGTAAGAAGATCAAGTCATTGAGGACTAATCGTGGTGACGAGCACATGTCAAATGATTTTAAGGCATTTTGTGACCAAAAAGGCATTGTGAGGAAACTCAGACTTCCTTGGACTCCACAACAAAATGGAGTAGCCAAAAGGAAGAATAGGACTCTTATGGATATGGTGCGATCCATAATGGCTAAGGCAACTTGGATATTACCTATTGGGGCGATGCATTGCTCAGTGCAACACATATTTGAATTGGCACTATAAGTCTGTTGATTCTACGCCTTATGAGTTATGGTCGAAGAAAACCCCTAACTTAAGCTATCTTTGTCCTTGGGGATGTGCAGCTTATTTACATGCTACAAATCATCCTCTTAGGAAATTAGGCCCTAGAGGGTGAAAGTGTACCTTCCTTGGTTATTCTAAGCATTCTAAGGGCTATGTGTTCTTGGATAAATCACAAGATTGGAAATGTCTTTGAATCAAGAAATGCCAACTTTATTGAGGATGAGTTCCCTAAAATTGGTGAATGTTGTGATTTAGATGTGTTGATCGAGACCTTTGTGCAAGGTTGGTCTAGTGTTTTAGAAACACCATTGACTACACCTTCCGTGGTGGAAGTTCCTCAAACAAGAGACTGTTCAAGTGCCTCCTGCATCCCCACTTGTGAATGAACAACAAGAAGAAGTTCTTGTTGAACAAGTTCAAGAGGGAGATGAGGGAGTTCAAGAACCATATGATTAGGCTATAAGGCAAGATCATGATGAGCCTCCTCCCATGCCTAATTTGAGACGTTCAAATAGGCAATTTGGAGCATGAAAAGAATGGTGGATTTTGGAGGGAAGTGAGACACACTTGTTGTCATCTGAGATTGATGAACCAAGTAATGTGCAAGAAGCTCTTGAAGGTGTTCATAAAGAGAAATGGCTAATGGAAATGCAAGATGAGATTAATTCGATGCATCTCAATAAGGTTTGGGACTTAGCTGAATTATCTCCTCGCCAAAGGGCTATTGGGAAGAAGTGGGTTCTCAAGATAAAATTGAATTCTGATGGTACTGTTGAAAAGTACAAGGTCCAATTGGTGGCCAAGGAATTCACACAGAAGGAGGGTATAGATTTTAAGTTGTGAAATCAATCCCATCAGATAATTACTTGCTATCATGGCTTATTTGAACTTGGAATTGCATAAAATGGATGTAAAGACCTCCTTTCTCAATGGTGATTTGAGAAAGGAGATTTACATGCAACAACCCAATGGGTTTGTTGAAAAGGGTCAAGAGCACAAAGTATGTAGACTTAAGAAGTCTATATACAGTCTTAAGCAAGCGTCAAGATAGTGGTACTTGAAGTTTCATGATGCAATCACAAACTTTCTTTTTGTTTCATGATGCAATCAAAACTTTGATTTTGTGATTATGCATAAAGACCATTGTGTTTATGTGTACACTTCTGGGTCCAAATTTACCATTATGACTCTATATGTGGATGACATATTGATAGCAAGTAATGGATTGAGTTTGTTGAAAACCATGAAAGGATGGATAGTTGTCTTCCACCTTCGACATGAAGGATATGGGAGAAGCTGCCTATATCCTTGGTGTTAAGTCCTAAGAGATAGGAAAGCAAATATTTTAGCCTTGTCTCAAGAACCTTATATTGATAAGATTTTTGCAAGTTTTAACTGACAAACTCAAAACCAATGAGTACACCACTTACCTATGGTTGCAAGCTTGGGCAAGATTTGTGTCCTCTTAGTGTTCAAGAAAAGGAGAAAATGAAAAAGTTCTCATACCTAAGTGCCATTGGAAGGCTAATGTATGCCATGTTGTGTACACGACCTGACATTAGCCAAGCTATAGGTATGCTGACAAGATATTCTTCTAACCCTGGAATCGAGCATTGGAAATGTGTGAAAAAGGTCCTTAAGAGTACAAAGAACTATTGGCTATGCTACCAAGGAGAGAATCTTGGTGATGCTAATTGGGGTGGTGATCGTGATTTGTGCAAATCTACATCTGGCTCTGTCTTCATGATAAATAATGGGGCTATTTCTTGGAGTAGCAAGAAACAACTTGCACAAAATCATCAACAATGGAGGCTGAATTTATTGCCAGTGCCTCGGCTGTGCAAGAGGCCTTGTGGCTTGGAAATTTTATTTAGCACTTAGGGTCAATTGTGCCTTTGTAAAGGCCCATAACTATCTATTGTGATAGTATGGCAGCTTTGGTTTACACTAAGGACCCTAAGTATCATGGAAAGACTAAGCACACTAGCATGAAGTATCATTTTGTTAGAGATGCAATAGAAGAGGGAGAAATTAAGTTATACATATCTACAGACTTAATGGTGGCTGACCCTATGACTAAGCCATTGCCACCATTTCATTTTGCTAAACATGTAAAGGCAATGGTTCTTCGTAGATTATGAAATGTTGGTGGAATTTTCTCCTTCTTGTGTCATACATGTAAGATGTTTGATAAATGAAAAGTTGTTTATCAATTATTGGTGCATTTCACTTTGAAACCACAACAAAAACCATACGTGTCAATCAAAGGCTGAGGTCGGTTTTCTCACATGAGCCAGCCACCTTTGCATCTTTGCGTAAGGTCAAGGATGAGACCGCTAAAGTCTTAAATGTATGTTATCTCTTAAAAGGGATATGTGACTTGTGAGTCATACATTTAAGTGGGAGTCATGAACCAACACATGACAACTTTAATTTTATGGTCATCTTGATTATGCATGGATATAAGGTGATCAAGGTCATCAAGTTTGTATGTCCACTCATACATACTATGCTATAATTTCATTCTCAAAAGTGATAATAAGGAGTATTTCATGGTTGTTTGACATGTCCTCCTATTATCGAGAATAATAGGAGTTACACATCTCAATGTTTTAAGAGGGAGAATTGACACACTCCTCTAAGTGGGAGTGGAGTAGTAAAATATTTAAGGATGTGTTTAGGGAACATCAAAGGGATGTGTTCCAAATGTTCCATAGTTAACCATGAAATTGACCAACCAAAGAAAATAAGCAATTTGTCTCTTGTCTTGCTTATGTGTGAGATTCTTCATTCAAACCCCTTAGTGACTATGGCTTGCTATTAGAAAATTGAGGATTATTATGGTCTTCTTAATTGGTTGTCAAAGGTCTTGGGAGAAATAGGACTGGAGTATCCTCCTTTTAGATGATCATGTTTTTTAAATTTTCTAATAGTTCGAAGCTAAAAGAAAGGGATGAATGCATAAGTTGTCTACATAAGTATAATTGCAAGAGTTGCATAACTATGATAGCATATGTTGCCCATTAGAAATGATATACAATCACATTATTCAATCTTGGCACCACATATAGTTTTGTACAATATGAAAGATTGAGTGTGATGTGAGAAAGAAACCAAATGCACTTGAGGTTTTAATACATTAATGAGTTTTATGAGTTAAAACTCACAAAGGAGTCTGCATGTGGTTAAACATGTGTATCAAAATATCTTCGGGTTCAAGTAAGCTTGATTTGTTCAAAAGCGAGGAGAGTGACAATCTTTCATTGTGGGTCTAACAACCACAATGTAAAGAGATTTTGTTTATACACCTAAGGTTACACCCATAACTCAAAATTATGTGCTTCAACCATTATTTGTTTTCGGTTTTGTATATTCACTTATTGACTATGTTCTGTTGGAGTGGGAGTATATTTTTTTGAATATATCTTTGTGGGAGTGGGAGCTTATTGGAATTTTATAGCTTAAGTGCTACAAATTCCATTTGATGCACCAAGATATATTTGAAGGTGCTTGGGTTTCATGTAAGGAGCTAACCCTCAGCACAAGGGAGCTCAATAAAGCTCATGTAAGCTATAAGTGGCTTGACAAGACTTTCCCTTAGCTCAAGTGTCTAAAGCTAGCTTAAGCTAAGCTCGTAAGAGCTCATCAAAACTAATACTAAGCTAGAAAGCTAGGGATAAGCTCAATTGGACTCAAATGAGATTACCCTAACTCATCTTTGATTATGGGGAATTGAATCTAGCTAGAAATGTGTTCACACTAGTTAAGCTAGAAGAGCCAATTAAGGAGCATGAGTTGGAGTTGAAACTCAAAGCTTAATGGGCGAAATTGGTGGTGCTAAATGAAGGAATCTAACTTGCTTAAGTGCACAATGGACACTAGGGTGTACCATGAGCTGTAGCATGCACTAATGCATCTTCCCATGCTTGCAATTAGAGTGCAAGTTCATTGACTCCACAAGAATACATGAATTTGACCAAGAAAGGATCAATTTGGTCAAGAGGTTGAATTAAACTTGCCTTAGAATGAACATAAATGACACCCTTTCACCAAGGTATATGTACTTTGGATGAAAGGATATGTTGTTTTGGCCAATGGTTGTGACCATTCGGTCAAAAAGGGGTTCATGTACAAGAATGAATGGTCATGAGTGTACCATCACGACTTTAAGTGAAGATACATGACTCTTTGCCAAAGGATGTGTCCCTTGGCCAAGAGTCATGATGTTTTTCCAAGAGACATAACTCTTGGAAGAGTCATGATGTTTCACCAAGAGACATAATGATACAGAAAACCAAGAAATTTGAGTTCTTGAAACCCCCTAATTCTATTGTTTCATTACCCCAACTTTCTATCCCACTCTAGGTAGGCATCTGCATCATTTTTCCCTTAAAAAGGAGGTATCTTCATCTTGATGCTACCAATATTCTTGTTCACTCTTTCTAGTTCTTCTTCCCTTCCTCTTTCATTTCTTGCTATATTACTACCTCTAAATATGCCCCTACCATATCGTCCACCTCTGCTGTGATTTCTACCCCTACGCCACTCCTCCCCATCTTCCTTATCAAAATCATCATACTCTTCATAATTCTATATGTATCGGATTGGAGTAGTAGCATCTCTTCTATTTCCCGAATCTCTTCTACCAGCAAAATGTGATTCCTCCTTCAATCTCTCAAACCTTTCTTCCATAAAATAAAACCTCGAGTTAGGCCTCTCAAATTGACGATACGTGGCTTGCAAAGTGAAGTTCTAATCTATTGGATTCCCTTGATCTTTCTTCATTGCACTATTATCACTTTCATTAGACATGTTAAAAACCTGCAAGAAAATGTTAGAAAGCACCTCACTAGCATTCCCTCATGTGTTTCACTCTAGAACAAAATTTTTACCACTCGTGTTTCACACAAAATATTGGCATTTCACTAGATAGGCTCACACTCTTTTGCCTTTTACCTCTCAAGTGATGCCTTGAAAGTTACTCTTTGGAAACCAATTCAAGCAGTAACAAGCAAATAGCAAACAATACAAATTAATTAGAAAATAACAAGACAAGATAAATCCTAACAGGAAACAAAATGAACAAAAATTAGAAGCAAATATAATGAACAGATAGCAACAAATTTTCTATGCCAATACAAGGATGAAGAATGTCTATGCAATGGTTCTTATAAGTAATTGACCAATATGAGTGCGAAATTGTCCAATTTAATGTGTTAGATGCAAAGATAGGCACAAACAAGAAATTAAACAAAGAAACAAAGAAAGACACACCAATGATAACTCACCAAAAACTCAGAACTTAGAGGAACAAGTTCAAATCTACCATAAATTGAAAGATAGGTAATTCAATATGTTTTAAAGATTCTTGCACACAAATTAGGCTAATTTGAGTTTAGAACTTGAATCTATGCAAAATAATTGATTGTCCAATTTTGGATTGACAAGAATTGCATATATGATTCAAAGAAAACTATCTTGATTAATCTGAAATTTTCTCTCTTTTTTTTTGTTTTCTCACGATTTCTTTCTTTTCTGATTCCCTTTTCTTTCTTTTTTCATTTTTTCATGTTTTTTCTTTTCTGATTCCTTTTTCTTTATCTCGATTTTTCTTTTCTGATTCCGTTTTCTTTATTTGTTTGTTTGTTTCACTTTTTTTCTGATTTTTTTATTTAGGACTAAAGATCAAGAAAGCAAAGATTCACTAAAAGAAAACAAGAACACGAATTCAAAACGACACAAAAGAATGTGAAAGATTAGATTTGTCACAACCAAAAAGAAACGAAAATTTCAAAGAAACTAACAAGAAAGCATAAAAAGATATGTATGAGTTCAATATAATTAAGCCAAAGCTATGATACCAAGATGATACGAAAACCCCAAGAAATATGAGTTCTTGAAACCCCCCAATTCTATTGGTTCACTATCCCAACTTTTTATCCTAAGAACATGCTAGATCAAACCTCAATTTCATGAACTGAGACCCAATCCCCAAGAAATCAGAAACTAATTCACATTGCAAGTACTTGTTGTAAACCAATTTCTTGAAGTAACCAATAAGGCAATCACACCTCTATTGAAGAAATCCAAATTCTGGAAATTCTATTAATCAAAGACGCAAAAATTGGTCTTACATCCCTCATCTTATTCTATTTCTATTGTAGAAAATAAGATGACCTAAACTTCTAAAGCCAAACAATGGGCTTAATACAATCAACCCATAAAACAAGTTCAAAACTTAAACTAAATAAAAGCAAACAATGGACTTAATACAATCAGCCCATAAAATAAGTTCAAAACTTAAACTAAATAAAAGCAAGGAAATTGCAAGCCCAAATGATACAATCAACCCTTTTTAAAGAGATATTGAGCTTGTCTTCAAAAATTGGCTAAGTAATAGCCTCTTCACACATCCTTTAACAAAATTACAAGCTTTGGCATGCCTTGGTGTTCCTCCATGGATGTCGTGGCCTCATCATGAATTTGAGATGCGGTTAAGCCTTGAACAAATCCTTGCATAGTTTGCTTAAGCTTTGAAGCTTGATACCTTGTAATTGGTCTACTAGACATAGAAAGCTTGTCTTGTTACGTAGGGTTGTGGTGTTGAATCTCCTTGCCATCCTTGCCAAGGCTAGTTGTATCACATAACTCTTGGAAGAGTCTTGACTCTTCAAAGGAACATTTTGGTGGCCTATAAAAGGGAATTTCGTAGTTCCTTTGAGAGAGTTTTTCTTTTTTTTTGCCAAATACTGCTCTTCTCCCATCTTTGAGCCGAAAACACTCCCTTCTTTCAAGTCTTCATGCATTGAAGCACTCTCCCATAAAATAGTTGTTAAGCTTATTAAGAGCATTGTGGGTGAACCATAAGGATTGCTACTTTCACAAGTTAGCAGCTCTTCCGACCTTAGTGTGTTGTGATGAGAACGGTCTACTCCATCCATTCCAACCACGACAAGTTTGAGAAGAAGGAGAAGCCATAGTGGATCTCCACAAGGGAGGCAAAACATCAAGCATGCAAGGAGTTATTCTACTACATTTCAAGTTAGTATATCATCTTACCCTTCTTAGTAACATGTGTAGGATCTTGTATGCTTATGAAATCATGAGATTTCTTGTTTGAGTTATGATCTAAAATCAACAAGATAAGGTCATATAAATCTTGTAGGTTAGGGTCAAACCTATCATGGGATTCTTAAAAAAAAGTTGATACATTCTTAGGGATTTTGATTAGAAATATATTTTAATCAATCAAGGATACATGCTATATATCTTGAGAAAGAATATAGTTGTTATTTCAAAATTTCTATCGATTCGAGAAATTATGATTAAACATTAAATCAAGATAAATTCAAGCGTTCAGAAGTCTTATAAGGGATTCGTCATACTTTTATCTATCAGTTGTTTTTTGATGATTATTAATTTTTATTTTTGTTTATTTAATTATATCTTTCAATCAACCACTTGTTTTATTAGAATAGATAATAGAAAAAGTTAGTACTATTCATTATATTCAAACTCATAAAATCTATACTATAAAAAAGATAGTTTCACTTATCTCAGTAATTTCTTTTAGTATTTATTTTTAAGGTATATGAAATCATATATAAATGTGTGGAGCCCTCCTCACTTAAAGCAATCATCGGTAACTTTTGAAGTTTAAATGTGTGGAGCCCTCGTCACTTAAAGCACCCATCGGTAACTTTTGAAGTCTTTTCTTATTGGAAACGAGATCCTTTATAAACTTAACATATTTTTTCATCCATGAAAGAGGTTTAACAAAAGGATTTGTCATATGGAATTGCTTAAAAAGTTGTAAGAAGTCATCAAATTTACCTTTCTCAAGTCTATTTTGGTATGGAATTTTTTAATTGGTACACTCCAACAACTTTCTTCTCTGGCTCCTATGTCTCCTTCACGTTCTTATCCTTCTTTTCTTGTTCAGAGGCCATTTCCATCTTTTCTTTCTGTTCGTTTCAACTTTCACTTCCTTTTCACTGATTTGAACCTCAAGGATGAGCGTTAAAACCCAACAATCGCACAATTGGAAGCAACGAATCTAAGAAGGCTAAAACAAGTTTAGGATAGATAAACCTTGACCCGATGTCTATAAAAGACAAGAACCAAAGTTATAGGATAGGTTTTGAAAGCTACAAGATAACAATCTTGAGAAGTTCACGAGTTCCCAAAAGAACCAAAAGAGAAATTAACCTCAATGAATTTTGAATTTTTCTGAATTATCTTGAACAATATAATGCTTGCATTTATATAGGCATTATTTTTTGAGCTAATTAAGGTAAGAAATAACCCTAATTGAATAATTTAACTAGACTCAACAATCAACCATTATTTAAGCTAATCATAGTATGAATACAATCCTAATAATCAAAACACCTTATTTGATTGAGTTAATTAAGGTAAGAGCTAATTAAGGTAAGAAATCACTCCTAATTTGTTGAGACGGCTTGCACACTTTTTTAAATGCCACCCATGAATCTTGCTCAGTTTGAACTTGTCTTGGAACACTTGGAATAGATTGAAATAACTTAGACATTCATTGAGCTTCTTGAATCAGCTTGGATTAGATTTATTGGGGCTTGAATACTTTCCAAGCTAATTAGAGCTTGTTCAGTCCATATCCCTTCAATTAACCCATTTATAAATTCGTTTACCTTTTTAGTTCTAGCTCTTATAATTGGACCTCCTTTAATGCTCAATAGATCCTTTTAAGCTTTGCTTAGGCCAGCTTGGTTCTCATCATGTAGCTAGTACAACCTTGGTAGAGAAGCTAAGTTTACCTACTACAAAGCACCCACGACCATATAAACTTCAATGGTTGAATGATTGTGGGGAAATTAAGGTAAACAAGCAAGTGCTAGTTTCATTCTTAATTGGACGGTATAAAGATGAGGTTTTGTGAGATTTATTGCCTATGCATATTGAACACATTCTTTTGGAAAGATCATGACAATATGGTAGGCATGCAATGTGATAAAAATGGCATTCAAGATGCTACAAGAAGCAATCTAGGTGATATAGAACTAATTCCAAATATGGAAAGTTTTCGGGTTCCAAATAAGGAAACTTCACCAAATTTGGAAAATGGAACTAAAGAGCAAGGAGATACCATGGGAAATCATATTGAGGCTGTTCAAGAAAAACAAGATCATTTAAGTGCCAACATGGAAGGTTTTTCCAATAAGGAAAGTTTGTCGGTCCAATCACAAGGTCCCAAGCAAAGCGTCTAAAGGAGCAACTCCAAATTTATGTGCAAAAACATGTTGAAAGTGGGCGTTCCAAATATGGAAAGTCCAAATATGGAAATGTATTGGAGCCTAAGTATGTCTACATAATTGGGCTAAAAGACTAATTTGGAGTGTTTGTTTTTTCTTTAAGCCTGTTTTGGGTCAAATTTGGGTTTGTTTATTTTGGGCTGTTTTATTTGTCTCCTTTGGGTTAGAATAAGTGAAATGGGCCACATTTCAAATAGGCCACGTTGGTTTTAGTCATTTCTATTTCAGACTTGGTTTATGGCTCAATTTAGCTTTTTAGGTTAGAATTCATGGGCCCCTTGTTATTTTTACTTAAGCCCATTTGAAACCCATTAGGTTTAGGTTTAATTAAGCATGTTTTAGGATTTTTGTGGCTGTCATATTCACCTCTCCATCTTCTCTCCAGCAGCCATGTCTCTCTCAACATTGAAGATTGTCTTTTCATCTCACCCACCTTCTCCACCAGTTTCTCCACATCAGCCATGATCTTTACTACCATTGAAGACATTTATTTCAATTTTTAATGTTTTGTCTGGCATGGTAATGCCTATTAAAAAGACTGTTTTTGGATGTAATAATAGTCAAATTGTAATTCGAAAATTTCAGATCTGAATAGACAGAGTTTTTGCTTTCTTTTATGTTTATGTGAAAGGTGTTCTTATTGATTGCAATTGAGTTTATCTTTTCTTATCAATTTTAATTCCTATTTCTTGTGTTCTTGAGTGCTTAATTGATTGGGGTTCAAGAGGATTTCTGAAAATTAACTTGAGTTCTTTTCATAAGTGTTCTTGGGTGTAAGAACAAATCCTAATCTTATTGCTTTGTTGAAAAGCTAATTCTGATTTGATTGGTAACGAGTTCTAGGGGTTGATTAAGGTCTTGGGGTTCCGCATCACAAAGAGATAGCCAACGTGTTAGAGCTTCATCAATACTTGGAGTTGGAGGACATGGTAAGCATGGCTATGAGGATTGAGAAGCAATTGAAGGGAAAAAGCGTCAGCAAGTGCAACACCTCGGGACCTTCAAATTCTTGGGGTCCTAAATGGACCAAGAAGGAGGAAAAGAGCAAGGATAAGTCCTATGACAATAAGGACAAGTCCAAGCAAAAGTGGACAGCCTCTAAAGGTACACCTACATCTAATGATCAAAATCCTAGCACTAAGCAAAGAAACATCAAATGTTTCAAGTGTTTGGGTTGGGGTCATATGGCAAACCAATGTACAATAGGAAGACCATGTATTTGCGAGATGGGATAATTGAATCAGAAGATAGTGATAGAGATGATATGCCTGAGTTGGAGGATTACACTGATGAAGAAGTTGAGCAACCAATCCAGGTTGAAGCACTAGTAGTGAGGCGAGCTCTCAATGCATAAGAAAAGATAGAGCTTGATGAACAAAGGGAGAATATATTCCACACCAGATGTTTAATTAAGGGTAAGATGTGTAGTTTAATAATTGATGGAGGTAGTTGCACCAATGTTGC
>JAOTJB010308898.1:0-16423 GCA_027123815.1 Erythroxylum minutifolium | reverse complement strand
ATACGGAACGATGGCAACAAGAAGTTTTATTGGATTAAAAGGTACTTTGTTTTGTATAATCTTTTTGGTTATGAATGATCCTTACTCTTATAACTAGTGTTGCCTGTCTCTGAGCCGTGTGATCATGTGACCTTTATTTTTGTGTTAACATAAGCAAACACATAGAAACTATTTACCTCTAGTGTGAATCTTACTATCCAACATCAACATCTCTCCCCTCCGAGATATTATAACGTGGTACCCCGTCGTTATATTGCGAGCATGTTTCGCAATAAAATCCGCACGCTGATTTATTTCTCTTGGCACATATTGCATACTTGCTCTCCAGTTTCTGATAAGAATCTCCTTGACGTTTTACAATACCTGTGTGTGTTTATTAGCATTTTCTCCATATATCACCATGTTAATGGCTCTTACAATTGGATTCTAATACCACGTTTCTTGTTCCATGCCACCATGCAAACCGCAATCTATGGTAAATTCTCATAAGTTCAGTTTTAAGTGTAGATTCCCTCCCTGCATTAATGGCAAAGCCCTTAAACCAAACTCCATTGTGATTGCTCAATAATACCCCAACTGTAGCTGCTCTTGTGATTGGGTTGACAGCTCCGTCTACGTTCATTTTCAGGCAATCACGCATGGGATGCTGCCATTTCCTCTCCCTATTCTATTGTAGGCATATTTGGTTAAACAAATTTTGCTCACGAACTATGTTAATCTCTTGAACTCTGGTTTGAATCACTTTAACTTTTATTGCTAGAATTTGATCTTAAATTTGAAAGAACTGCTTGTTTATCCAGTTCCATAATTGTCAAATTGCAACTCTAAAATAGATTTCTCATCTCTTACTCTCTCATATACCTTATTTGTTTTCCAAAATATGTTGTAGCTGATTTTTTAGGGACAGTGAGAAAATTCAAACCAAAATTACCTCTGTAACAACTGATCAATTATATAAATATTAGGTAGAAATAAAATAAAATAAATTAATTTTATTTTATTTTATTAAATCTTATTTACACATTTATATAATACATTTACGAGAGGTTTGTATAAATGTTAGGACAAAATAAAAAATAAAAGCGGATTGGCACATTCAGAATAAAGGATCTCGTATGGATATACCATCACCAAGTTGCTGACAAAAGTACCCCAGATTCTCTCCCAAAGGACACTAAAAGCAGCCGAATCGTTTTGAAAAAATCGAATGTTTTATTTTTATTATCGTGGGTCCTAACCTATTAATTCATAATTAATTACACACCCTAAAACGCGCAGTTGATTTGACAAAGTCCCTCTTCGAATTAATTTGATTTTACCGCCCAAAAATTAAAATAAAATATTATATTCGTAAATCTTTTTTTTAAGATACCTAAAATGAACTAAAGGTTAGATATAATGGATTTATTTTAAGTTATAAAAATTTATTTATCGTCATTATCAACACTCAGTTGAATCTCGCACAAATGCGAGGTATGAGAAGATCTAATAATACGCATACTTATTCTTATTTAGTTGAGAGTTATTTTTAATAGACCTAATGTAAATGTGATATGAAGATATTACAAAAAAGGTAAAATAGACATAAAAGATGTAATAAAACAACAAAATGCATTAAAAAACCTTAGAATAAAGTAATAATATTTATTAAAAAAGTTTATTAATTTATAAAAATTGATGATTAATTAATAAATTTAAAATTTTAACAAAAATAATTATTAAAATAAATTGAATTGAAAAATTAAAAATTGTAAGATTAAAATTTTTACTGTTGAATCAATCGAACCAGTTGAATTTTTTAAATCATCTAAAAAAACTACTTTGGGCTATATTTAATTGGACGTAAAATTTTTAATAAAATATAATGATTTATAGTAGAATGAAATATAAATGAATATAATATTAGAAAATTATTACTTAGAAAGAATGAAAGGGTTCGTAATATAATATATTGAAATGTTATTTGAATGAAGGGTTTATAATGTAATAGAGTGTAAAGTTACCTACTATTTTACATTCTATCCTAAATCTTCCAAATCGGAGATTTTTTATTTTTACTGCTTATAATATAATGAGATACAATATAAAACCCTTATCTTTTATTTTATTTCATCTCATTTCATTTTATTATAAACCCTTTTTTTAAATGTTGGAATAATATTACATTTCATTCTATTAATAAAACTCCTACCAAGCATAACTTTAGCCAACATTTGACGGGACCATACGCTTTTTGTTGAGGACAACATTGTCACTCAAATAAAATAATTAATTTATAAATACTTGTTTAATAGACAAGACAAAAAATGGTATATAGCTTCCATGTTTAAGGAAATTCACGATTTGCTCCACTAAAATTGCTTTTATTTCAAGTGAACCCCAAAGTTTAATAACATTTGCTCTCTCAATCACGTTTTGTGCATTCATTTACATTATTTTGTCTTTAATGTTTGATACGGCTAAATTAATTCCCATATTAATTGTTTTTGGATGCGTTGGATGCTATTTTGTTTTATTGATTATCACCGTTTTAACTATTTAATCCGAACTAAATATACTCTGTTTGAATTGAACTGATTTTTTATTTCAAGTTTCTTTTTTTTTAAGGTTGAGTTAAAACTTTGATCGTTTAGTCCGACGGAAAGTTTAAATTTTTACATAAAATAATAAAAATAAAAAATAATTTTATTCGGGCATGATTGAGTACAAGCTCAATCTTAAAAAAACTCTTTTTAATAAAATTGTTAGATCTTTTAAAATAAAATTTTTTTAATAAATGCACAAATTTGCAAAATTATATTGCCAAATTATCTCTTTATTACATCAAATCTTCTATTTTAGTTACTCTATTCTAATTATATTTTATTAAATCTTATCCATACATTTATATAAAATTCATATAAATATGTAGATAAAATTTAATAAATTATAATAAAAAAATCATAATTGAAATAAAAGATTTGATTCCCGATAAAGCATGGGAGAGATCGTCTGTTCCTCTCCTCCTATTCCCACCCTGTGCTCCCACCGTGACATTCACACATTTAACTTTGTCTCATTTATTTATTTCTAAGTGCATAGATACTATACAATGGCACAAAGTGAAACTGAGAAAAAGGAGCATACGATCTCTTGCCGACGAAGAACAAGTTTAGTTGATGGCGACGTTTTATTGATGTTGATTAATATCATTATACATAGATGAGAGTTTATGTAAACACTTTGAAGTAGGTACTAATTAGTTTTATGGCTGTCGATTAGATTAAAAAATTCAACTAATTTGATTAACTTATTCGTAAAAATTTTGAATTGTTTATTTTTTAGTTCGATATTTAATATTTTGATTTGATTTATTTTAATATTTTTTATCACTAAAAATAGGTCAGTTTATTAATTAATCGTTTTATTTTTATAAAATAAAAAATATTTAATTTCATGTAATAATCTCTTTTTTTCAATTAAACATCAAATTGTTCGATGAATAAAAGTGATCTCTTTCAATCATATTTCAAATTCTTTAATTTTATTAAATATTTAGCATATTTTAGAAAAATTCAATACTGACATAATCTTTTAAACTTTAAACATTTTATTTTACAAGTTTAATTTTAGGTTCTGTTTTTAAAACATTGGTTATGAATAGGAATGTCAAAAGTGACCTGGCCTAGCTCGTGGCGCCCTCATTTTTTCGAAACGATGCTGTTTTGTCCAAAACGACGTAGTTTTGGAAGTTTTTAGTTGAAAAAAATAAATGACAGGCTGAGCCGCAGGCCGGCCCATCCTAACCTACCTAGCCACGGGTTACTATAGCCCGAGCCCAACTCATTGACATTCCAAGTTATGATATCTTAAAATTTCGATAGAAACTTTATAAATATCTTTTTTTAATTTTAATTTATGTCTTTTTAGTAATTAGAAACAAGGGTTATATCAATACTGCGAAAACCATACTAAATTTGAAATTAGATTTTTTTAATTCTATTAATACTGGTTAATATTAAATGCTCTTTTGAGTAATTTTTTAAAATTACAAAATTAGGTCCTATTTTCACTTCTTCCCACCGGGCCAATTCAGATAAATGCAAGAACTACGGGACTGTTTTATGAATATCAGACAGACAGGGACACGTTTTCAGGAAGGGCACAAGAGCAAAAAAGACATAAACTAGAAAGAATATATAACCATTTTCGAAGAGAGCACACACTTCTTTTCTCCCCTCTCTTTATATTTCTCTGTCTCGGCTTCTGTTCCTGTCTCTGTCTTTGGGGATACTCTTCTGAAGTAACAGAGAGAAGCCGATCATGGGTTGCTTTCTCTCTTCTGGAAAGTCAAGAAAGAACCAAAAGAAACCCCAGAAGAACAACAACAACCCTGATGATCAGATCCCATCATCTTCAGGTACTTTTAAGTAGAGAATATTTCAAAGTTTGCTTCTTCTTCTTTTTTCCCCCCTCTCTGCTGTATTGGTTCATGATATCGTTTTAAAGTAGTTATTTCATGTAAAGTTGGTGAATTTCATGACAACTGGGTCACATTCATCAAAGTTTGAAGCTTTCTTTTCGAGGGTATTGAGGTATGTGTTGATCTGGATTGGACACGGGGGTTATTGTTGGTGACGCTAATTTAATCGCTGTTTTGCGCTAATGTGGTTCAGTTTCAAGGTCATATTTTGGCCTGAAGGTGATGAATTTCGATCGTAGTCATTTCTATACCTTTTGAAGCTCTGGGATTTTTTAAAATTTCTCGGATAGATTCCCAATCTGTGGGAATCAGTTACATATTAACGGTGTAGATTCATTGATAATTTATCTGAATAGTTCTGTTTTGTTTGCATGTATAATTTTTGTGGGGGAAAGGTACTATCAGTCAAAAACTCGGCTTTCACTAGGCGTGTGGCCTAATTGTCAGCAGACTTATACATGAAGTCATTCTACCTCATGAAGTTGGTTCACAAAATGTGTCCTCTTTTTTTATTTAGGGTTGTTGAGTATTACTAAGATTGCGATTATTTTGGCCAGACCCTCCAACTGTTCATCAGTGTTTCATTTCAGCAGTTATCTGGCATTGTGGGATATCTTGTTACACTAAGTTCACAGTTGGCCCCTTGTTATTTTTTTCTTAAATGATTGATTGAAATTCTAAAGGTACATGTGTGCTAATATGTCATGAAAGAGTGTTTCATATCATTTTATTGTTGAGTATTCATGGTCGTTCTAGGTTTTGGGCAGCAGGCAATGCTTGTCAGAGCAATAGAGTTAGATATGCAAGGGGAATAATCCAGTTGGTCATTCCTAGATGATTGTTTTATCTTCTGGTTCTTTTTATGTTTCTCAAATTTGGATGAAAAGATTTTTTAGATAACCTGGTTCAGAACTGTTTTTAGTTCAACTGATGTGATAGTGAGCACTATTTGTTGTGTTTCAAATTATTGGTGGGTTGATTGTAATGCATATTGTTGTTCTATTGTTTTATGCAGAGAAAACGAAGGTAAACTTGACCTTGGATATTAAGAAGGATATTCCTAAGGATGGAGGCACTGATCATATTGCAGCGCATACATTTACATTCCGTGAATTGGCTGCTGCAACAAAGAACTTCAGGGCAGATTGTCTTTTGGGTGAAGGAGGTTTTGGCCGAGTATATAAAGGAAGATTGGAGAGTAACAATAAGGTTTGTTGAACTAGTTGGATTTGGCTTTTTAAATGAAGATTTACAAAAGGACAATGCATTGTATC
This sequence comes from Erythroxylum minutifolium, assembly GCA_027123815.1. Taxonomy (NCBI): domain Eukaryota; kingdom Viridiplantae; phylum Streptophyta; class Magnoliopsida; order Malpighiales; family Erythroxylaceae; genus Erythroxylum; species Erythroxylum minutifolium. Next base: position 10,687 of record JAOTJB010308898.1, on the reverse strand, counting down.
TAATCATTGTTTGTAGATGTAGATCAAATCGTTCCCTGGAAACTTTATCTTCTTGATTACCTTATGATGCTCATATCCAAGAGAAGAACTGATTGATCGTGGAAAGATAATAATGAAACTTGTCAGCTCAAAGAATCAAAAGGAGCATTCGAGTAATTGATTCTAATTTCAAGATATTGTGAATCCATCTGATCCAAAACTAGATTATTGCTTCAAATTTTAGATTGAACACCTTTTTATCTTTGGCATTGTAACTATTAGTTCAGCACAAAATGTAATGCTCCAAATGACCTGAATATTTCTTTGATATGTTGTAGGTCGTTGCTATTAAGCAACTTGATCGCAATGGACTACAGGGGAACAGGGAATTCCTTGTTGAAGTATTGATGTTGAGCCTACTTCACCATCCAAATCTTGTTAACTTGATAGGGTACTGTGCTGATGGAGACCAAAGACTTTTGGTTTATGAATACATGCCATTAGGATCTCTGGAAGATCATCTACATGGTAAGTTCACAAATAGTTGATTTATAGTTGTTAGGCTTCAGAAGTTTGATACTCTCTTTGAAATGGTAAAATTATTAATTAATGAGTCAAAGAAGGGAGGTTTTGTTAAATAAATTACAAATTAGAAGGAAGTGCTATGAGAATACATGTGTTTTGTTCTTATCTTGAGTGCAGTTAGAGAAGTGTACAGATATTCCTTAGTCATGTGAATGTAATATTTCTTTCCAATCACTTTGCTAACTGTTCACGAGTCATTGCCCGTTGGACGCCCATTTTATTGATACCTTTGAGCATCTTTATACTCATTTAAGGTTAATGTTTTTTGACATACATCAGTAATTTTCTTCTATTGCATTTATATTTTAGATCTGCCACCTGATAGAAAACGACTTGATTGGACTACGAGAATGAAAATAGCTGCCGGTGCTGCTAAGGGCTTGGAGTATTTGCATGACAAAGCTAACCCCCCTGTGATATATCGTGATTTGAAATGTTCGAACATTTTGCTTGATGAAAATTATCATCCCAAGCTATCTGATTTTGGGTTGGCAAAATTGGGTCCCGTTGGAGACAAGACTCATGTTTCCACTAGAGTGATGGGAACCTATGGATATTGTGCTCCTGAATATGCAATGACGGGTCAGCTTACGCTAAAATCAGATGTATACAGTTTCGGTGTTGTACTCCTTGAAATCATTACCGGTAGGAAAGCTATTGACAATTCCAGAGGTGGCGGGGAGCATAATCTAGTTGCATGGGTAAGACACTTGTGGCCTTTTGTGAACTGAAGGTCCATCTTATCATTGCAGTATTTGGTTTGAAATATCATTGCAGTGGTCAGTTTGAACTAGCCTCTCACTTCTGTGAAAGTATGTTTTCTTTATTGGCATGGCATGAACTACTTCTGATCTATTATATGCTCTTGGATATTATAACGTTTTAAGACCAGCAATGGTTAATTTGACTTATGTTTCATATGGTATATTTGGACCTGAAATTGATGAAACAACAAATTCCTTAATTCACCATTATCTTACAATCAAACCATGTCTGAAGAACTACTTCTAGGTAGTGCTAAGATAAAGAAAGGATGAACCGGTACCCTGTAAAGAGGAAAGACAACTAGGTGACTATCTTTGGAAATCAGATTAAGTCTGCAGTGACCTTCATTGTCGGAACTTCGGACTTACAATGTCAATACTCGTGAAAGTCATGTAGCATTAGGTGTACTTGTAGCATACTGAGGTTATGAACTTGTGATAAGTATTATACTCTTTTCATGGAGGGAGTTTTTTCATCTTATATAATTGATTCGGCATGGACAAACTTGCAATTAAGTGCTTCTCCTTTTCCTTCGTTTTCAGAACTGAGTTTCCTCAAGATTTAATAGTCTGGGTCTTTACTGGGTGAGAGTTGTAGTTGATCCTTGAGATTTCTGCCAATTTCTTGCCTCAGGCTTATGTGCCCATTTATCAGTTCCTGGTATATTGTTTCATGATGTTACTCACTTTATGCAGTCCAACCTAAGTAGAAATAAAAATATTTAGTGATCTGGATAGTTTTGCTTTGAATCTTGATCTAATGTCGTTCCCGTGACGCAGGCACGGCCTTTATTCAAAGATCGACGGAAATTTGCCCAAATGGCCGATCCACTTCTCCAAGGTCAATATCCTGTGAGGGGTTTGTACCAAGCTCTCGCAGTTGCTGCAATGTGTGTTCAGGAACAGCCTAACATGCGGCCCCTCATAGCTGATGTAGTTACAGCTCTTACTTATCTTGCTTCTCAAAAGTACGATCCCGAGACTCAGTCAGTAAACAGCTCCCGCACAGGCTCGTCTACTCCTAGAACTAGAAGGGAACCGTGAAGTTGATAGGCGAATTTTAGAATGCACCCATGTTTAGGGAATCATACCATCCTCAGGAGCCAATTGACATGATTGCAAGCTTTGTAAGTACAGGTTTATATATCTACAATGAGAAGGTCACTGAACAGGATTCAATTTCAACAGGTGCAGCTAGCTAGAATGTTATTCCTATTGCTGCAATACACGATTTTATCTTTGCCATAAACCCTTTTTTTTCTATTTAGTTTATTTTCTCACCATTTTGTGTGAGTTTCTTTTTTGGTTACTTTTGTTTTACTATAGTGATCTCCCTCCCTCCATCCAAAACTGTGCCCTTTCTTTGCACAAGCTCTTTTGTACAATGGCTCTGTATCTAAATAGAAATTGGTCTATCCTTGAAGAGATTCACTTTACCATATTCTTAATACCAGATCATATAGCTATCTTTTGTATAAAATTGGAATGATACAGAGAAGTTTCAACACTCATGAATTGAGAAGAACTAGAGGGTTGAACAAAAGTTCGACATCTGATAAAATTGAAACGATACGGAAAAAATTACACTTACAAATTGCGAAAAACTTCAGGGTTGAACTTTCTTCCGTTCAAACTTTCTTCCAATCGGAGTAAACTTCATTTTGTTTCTGTTGTTCACATTGAAAATACGAAGAAATATTCACAGAAGAAGCAATATTGAATCGAAGATTATACAATTGTTTCATGAAGGATTTCATGTTTCTTTTTTACATACTATTCAGCTATAAAGAGACCTAATATTGCTACTGAACAATGAAAAAACAATAAATGGAAATAGCTCTACAAGGGACGTGTTATATAAAAAGATGACCAAAGAAGAAAAGTGATCTACACTCTGAATGGTACGGCAAAAAATTATCTACCAGTCTTGACAACTTAAGATATTTTAGTTATACCGAACCTAAAATACTCTACTCGTTTTCCTTAACTGCATGACCATTTGTCTCCTTCTGCTCATTGCTTGGACTTTGCTCCTCCGTGAACGACTTGCCATTTTCTGCCTCATCAATATTAGCAGGTTTCCCCTGTTTTGTCCATTTTGGTTAAACAACATCCAAACTGACTTACTCTTAGTGTGTGAAATTAATATCGACGTAAATACGTAATAGACAAACCTTGTTTCGGTCACGCCATCCAAGTCCAAAAGGTCGAGCTAATAAACCAACCTTTCTTGGAGGTATGTCTTGAATAGCCTCTTGATTTGCTTTATGCGCTTGCCCAGGAGAAGTTCTGAAAAATTTTGGATTCATCTCTAAGCAAATATGTGATCCAATTGGGTAACTTACGCACTCCAAATAGACATTTGCAGACAGAGATTTGTAGTTAAAATTACAGGAAATGAATTTCTTGGTCTTGTTTTCTATCGTGTTTAATTTCCGGAAATTGATGGATGTGATGTGCACATTACCTCAATCGAAATGGAAATTCAGAAGCATGAGCAAAACCAGTATATTTTATTTAACATCATAAAATCCAAATACTATCCAACACAATTCAAAAACCGTAGTATAATTAACAAGTCAATAAGAAAACTGAAGCTGCATACATTTTACTCCGAAAGGAAGTTGACTACTTACCTCGGAGAATGTTGTGTCTTTAGTTGACCAGATTGGTACTGCAGGGTCGCCTCCAACATTGACTCTGCCATAACCACACGCTTCTCCATTTGAGCAAGGGATGCCATGGCCTCTTCATACTTCTCCTGCAGATATGTAACAGTTGTAGTAGTTGATGATCATCAAAGAAGCAATTAAACTGTAAGTTAGAAAGTTCAGACGACCTCTCCGCAGAAAGGAAGCATCACTAATATAATCACCGTCTAATAAATATCAGAATTAAGTGATAGTGCAACAAAATTAGTTTTCCAGGCTCATCACGCAAATTATCTAAGAATCACTGAAAACTATGATTCACACAAGTCTAGCAAAATATTCAACAAAAACAACTGAAAAATACAAACCTGAAGCACTTGAGCCGCATATCTTTGCGCTTCCGCATCTTGTTCAGCATATCTGCGTGCGTCTTCTGTTAGTCTTTGCTCTTGCTCCACCCGCATTAAGACCTGCATGGTTACTAAGTGATCTCAGCATCGGGAACAAAATTATAAGTCCAATATGAGAGAAGAACCAATGGCTTTGCATGTGATAAGCGCTATAAGCAAATATGAAACAAGTATGAACCTGAAGCATTGCATTTTCTTGTTCCTGCTTATCAGCAAGGGCCCTTTGCAGCTGGGAAACCTCACGCTCCAACTCTTCAACCTAGAGATCATAAGCAAATATTCAGAATGCAATGCATTTGAATCAGGATTAGGCATTGGCACATCCGGGTCTGGCCCGGTATTTATATAGATGAAGGGAAGCTGAGATAAATAACAATTCAAAGAACAAAATCACTACCCATTTCAGTTCGACTAACAATTACAATTTCATTTCAAAAACCCAAGACCATGTCAGTGAAAATCCTAAACTCACAGAAGACTGATCATCGAACATATCTTATAGCAGCTTTTATCATTTTCCAGTGGCGTTGGATGGAAGACCTTGTGCATCTAGACGAAATTCACCGTAAGACTTTTTTTTAAAATTCTGAAGGACTTCTTATTCTGATAGTTCTTCATGAAAACATATTTGCTCTCGCAAACCCCCTCCCCCAAAAACCCATATGTTCTCAAGTTATTTATCTCTTATTTATTCGTTGTTTTATTAATATAAAGCCCCAAAGTTCGTATAAAAAGATTTTCCAAGTAAGAAAGAAAAAATAAAGTTTATGTATACCCTAGCACTCAATTGCCGTCGGTTGTCCTGCTTGACCATCTCCATCAAAGCTGTCTCCAACTCCTCAGCCCTGATAAAGAATTGATACAAGGTAAATATGAGATAATCTTTCAAAGAAAATAATTTCACAAACCAATAGGATCATATGATAGAGATGAAGTATGAAGCAAAAAATAAAGAATGCTGCCTACAGAAACATAAACCACAGCACAAAAGTTCCAGTTTCGTTTCGACACAACCTGCCACCTATATAGACAATATCTGCTACTCTATTCATTTACATTCACAATTTAAATGTGATCCTTGCTCAATATCTAGCTCTGCTCCATTTCTGGGGAAATGATCAAAAAGATGTTCCATCTAAGGCCAGAGCTTTGCACCTGAAAAGTTGTGAATAGTGCATCCTAAAAATTGAACTTGTCAAAAACTTCATTTAATTAATGCCTAAAAAGAACAAATTACAATATGTAGAAGACTACCCAAATTCACTGAATTCACTGGTCCTACAAATACTAGAATAAAGTGCAGTTTCATGTCTACTTGTATGTCTTGTTCCCTTGCTTGTACCTTAACCATGCCACAATCCCTTTCTACATAAAATTTATATCCTCTATTCCACCATTTCAGCTATTCCATGAAAAATAACCATGCTCCATCTTACATATTGCCACAGAACAAACTATCAGTTTGATAATAAAGGACTCAAAAGTCAATGTGTAAAATGACGTCAAGCCACTTAACAGAGACAAAAATACTAAATCAATGAAGAGCACAATAGTGGAAGTCTGATCCAGAGGAGACTATCTCCAAGGAACAGTGCAACAATGCAAATCCACATGACATCTACACTTCAGGGCACAGAACAAACACAACCACGAAATGATTTGAAGCATGTAGTACATGTAAGCTTGTAAGGTTGCAAAGACACATCACAATAGAAATCCTGACCTCAGAACAGCAGATCTTTTCTCCTCTAGCAACTTGCACAGTTCAACCTTTAGCCATACAACCTGTAACATCATTTATATGAGAAAATCAAAACACTCAAACATGTACAAACATAGTCCCCAACCCCCTACACCCTCCCAAAAAATAAAAAATATAACCACTAACAGGAGAACAGCATGCAAACACTGAAAGTCTAGAGATTGCAGTTTACAGTAAAAAGTTAACAATGCATTAACTCCTAAAATTCATAAAAGATAATGCTTAAGAGGGGATGCAGTCCACCTGATCTTGGAGATCTGGAGTAGTGTCTACCTCCCCATCACCAGTCAGGCTAATGACAACATCATCTGCATTAGTAGATCCAGACTCTGAGCGAGAGAAATCACCACTTCTATGCTTTTCTATCAGAATTGACTTCGGGTCATGTTTGAAATTATATAGCTTTGATGCCAAACCATGGGAATCCCTCCAAGCCTGAAGCCCCTTTGTCCTTTCCTCAACTGAAGTCATAACAGCTGGCCGATGCTTATTTCTCAGTTCTCGCAGCCTAGTTTCATTCACATTTTGGTAACCCATGCAAGCTGTTAAAACTAGTTGACTGCTATCAAATGTTGAACCAGCCAGTGACTGTAGCAGAGTTACTGCATCACCAGCATCCTTAGTAGTAACCATTGCCGGGCCTACAAAAAACTGAAACTAAATCAAGTTTCACAAAGAAAAAAGGGCAACAGCAACTTAGATAAATAAATATGACATCCATTGATATTAAAAAAAAAACTCAGTATTGTTCACCCAATACCATATAACTCCATTAAGGCAAGTGCTGTTCTGAAAAGCATGACACGATTTCCTTCATAGAGAAGCACATCCCACACTCGCAGAACTGAAGTAACGAGGACAGCATCAGTTTATGTATTAGCTTTCCTTGGAAATAATGGATCCAAATTAAGGAACTGATGTAAAATTAATGAATCTTAGCACGCAATGTTAAAATGTACTAAGTCATGCATTAAAACAAAAAACCTGACCACTTTCCCAAGGAAGCATGTTCATGAAGATGGAAAGGAACCATGGCCCAGCCACCCATGCCACTTGCACTCCAAGGTAATCCAAATGATTCACTGACATAGAATTGATGTTGACATATGAAATCCAATTTCTTGCTAATTTAAAGAACTTGAAAGATATAAGAAATCATATGAATACTTATACCAACCTAATTTAGGGAACCTTTCACGCACCAACTCTTCAAAAACAAGTTGGTCAACCTGAAAAGGATAAACAAATCAGTCAGAATATCTATTTGTAAATGTCAAGTGATATCCTGTGATTTTTCTTTTGCCGTGAGAAAAATAAAATGACAGTAAAAACAATGGCATTGAGAAACTAGAACTTTGGTAAACATTACCTGAGACTCTATCATTTCCTCCGAGTAATACCCATCAAAATAATCATCAATAATGCCCATCAATGCCCTGAGAATTCAAGCTAAATTTAGTAAAAAATAGCGCTATTTTGGCTATGAAGATATCATGGTAAATAATTTTCTTAAATGAATTGTGCCAACTAAGTTTCTAAGCATACCAAAAGGCATTTTCTTCTGGCATCAAAAGCAGTAACAGGGCCGCAAAGAAATTCATGGCCTATATAATCATTAATGTGAAGTACAAAAAGAGTTAGTTATTTGAAGTGAGGAAAATATTCAACCGACTGCAATTAGCATTATAGGTTCAAGTACCTGGCAATAGCCAACTGAGGGGTTATGTCGAGCATATGCCGTAAGTAAGCGTCTCAAGGCATCTCTACCATCATCATCCAAAGCAGGATGCCCTGGGAATGTTCGAGGCAAATCCTGCATTAACACCACTAGCAGGATGAGAAATTTTGCAATGACAATGTCGAAAGGAGGAAACAAGGATTATCATCCAGAGAGGGATATCATTGCAATGACCTTCTCAATTTGTCCCTTCCATTTCTCAGACGCATACAAGTGATCCGTGGTTGAATCCTTAGCGTGATTGTCCAACTCTTTATCAACATGATTAGTATTAAGTTCTGCCTTAAGCAGATCCTGATAATACTTCTCCACTCGACGAGCACTTACACCCACAAATGCTTGCCATAGCTAAAATTGTTATCAGAAATGAGTACAGAAATCAGTGAACAAGTTGAAAAGAAATAATGGTCGAGTATACCTCTCCCCTAAGCGCCATTGGAACGCCCCCACGAACAAGGACCTCTAACTCTTCTTTCCAGGGACACAAAGATTCAAGAGTGGTTGCATCAGTAGTTGTAGTAACCATAATAGAGGCACTAACGTTGTCAGTCGAAGGGGAATCTTGAATTGGATCCGACCTTTCAACATCATAAAACTCATCTTCAGAATCCTCCTCAGCTGATCCTTTTAGCATCTTGGCATCCTCCATAGGAGGCACAACTGTTCTAGGGTCCTTGTCCTCCCTTAATTGATTGACCTTCTTCTTCACACGGCTACTCATCATATCTTCAATTACACATAGTGATGGTCTAATCTCTGTCCATATTTGGATCTTATGGTTTTTTCTATTCTCAGCCGCTTGTTTCTCTTCCTTTTCAATGACATTTTCAGGTGAAGTATCAGAGCCAGGCTTTTCACTACGTACATTATCTCCTTCAGCATCAGTCTCTACACTCTCAATCTTCTCTTGGGTACTCAGTCCTTTGCTTCCTTCTTCTGTATATGATCCATTCACTGCCAATTTAATGGATCCTGTTTCTCGTTCCAAGAAACTCTTCCATCTATCTGATCTTTCCTCTTCTTCCTCCTAAACATGTGAGTATATGAGAAAATGAAAAGGGGCAATTTTATCTTCCTTTATCTATCCTTTGTTTAAATTTCGTTTTCCTTTTTCTATAGATATGGTATGTGGATAAAAAGATGAACAATAACAAAAAGTATTCTAACTTTTAAATCATACAATCTCAATCACCTAAGGAGTGAATACAACAATAAACTATATGCAAAATTTCACATATTTTAACCTTTTACATCATACAATTTCAATCGCTCAAGGAGTAAATACAACAAGACATTATATGCAAACTTGCATTCTTTTGCTATCAAACTCAAACTGTAGAAACACCCTAGGTATGTTAGTTCCTCTCCTTTTCTCTCAAAAACACTTCATAGTGAAAACAAAAAAGAAACAAAATTTTTTCCACTGGCTAAACAACCAATCAGGTGCTAGAAATAAGTAGGAGTCTAAAAGGAAACCTTGTAGATATTAGCATATTCCCGGTATCTTTGTACATGTTGTGGTCTCACTGCAAATCCATAAGCATCCCTGTCGATATGAACATTTACTAAAGCAAATTACTTCAAAATCTTCTATATCATACAACATAGATCCTCCATTGCAGTGATTCAGCAAGCATAACACAAACATAATAAACAGTGCAACACTCATACACAGTCACACAAAGAGAGATAGTGATAGACAAATCATTCTGCACTATATGTTAGCTTAGTTCCACATAAGCACGCAACCTATTAAAAAACACAAAAATGACACAAAAACTTCAACAAAAGAAGTTCAAAATGCCCACAAGTAAAATGAGGCAAAGATTAACAGAAACATACCTGCAATCTGCCTTCAACGATCCAGGACTCAAACTAGACAAGAGCATGCTCCACTCAAAATCTCAACTCTAATCTCCATGCTACTCGAATTTGTACGCAATTTAACTCAATTTCACTATAGAACTACACCACATTTATGATCAAAATTCCTGAACTAGGCCTATTATCACACATTGTTCAAACTCCATCCAATTACAGACAACTTCAAATAAAGATCACAAATCGATCAAGCACTCAAACGCTACGAAGATCAACTCCACAAATCCAAATCTCCACTTATCGAAACGATCAACACTTCAAAAATGAACACTAGCAAAACAGAAACAATTGGACCGAAGAGGAAGAAGTGAAGAAGCTTAAAAAACGGACGCGTGGCGCGAGAAGGGAAGAGAAAAGAAGAGTGAGCGCGTAACACCGACCTCTTGTGCTCGAAAGCGATGAGAGGGTTAATGGCCTTCATAGCTGGACGGATCTGATTGGTCTGTCAGCTTCTCCAAAGTCAGAGGCTCAGTGAGAGAGAGATCTTCGGGAAAATCAACTCTATCTCCTTAAAACTCTGCAACTGAATTTCAGCAACAAGAAAGAGAGAGGGGAGAAGAGAGAGAGACACGAAGAGTGGTCAGTGTTTGGTTGTTTGTGTATCTAAAAGATGAAAACGGTGTTTTTGTAACGTGGGCTCGAGATTTGAGAGAATTAATAATTTATAAATTAATTGTATATGTAATTTTATAAATATTTAAAATATAATCGCTACAAAATTTTACGAATATATATAATGAGTTAGAAGAAGACGAGATTAGGGTCATAAATAAGGTTTGGTTATTTAATTGTATTCTTTGCATTTTTTAAAATATGGATCAACCATTTTCTAATCTAATATTAATTATCTTATAAATATATCACAATACAATTAATATCCTCCTTATAAAATAATTATTGTATCAACTTATTATAAA
>JAOTJB010308861.1:0-16428 GCA_027123815.1 Erythroxylum minutifolium | reverse complement strand
AAAACCTCTAATTCAATAATTTACAAAACTATAAATACCACAAACCTTTCTTCAGGTTACCACCATTCTTTTTCAATTTTTATAAATTAAATTAAATATGAAAATTTTAGTTAAACATAAAATACAAAAATTATTATTAAATAATTAATCAAGTACACAACCTTAAAATTCTTAATTGAAGTATGCACTTGGTTACTCATATCTTATTTGCAAGGAAGTAGCAGCGAATCCCCACTTCAGCTATCATTCCTGCACCAAAAAGGCACACCTGACTCACCTCTGCTTTATGGATGATCTTCTTCTCTTCTGTGGAGCAAAGCTCGAATCTATTCACACTCTCATGCGAGTCCTGACTAGGTTTTCTTCTTTGACGAGATTGGCAATTAACTTACAAAATAGCCTATTTATTCTCTCCCAAGGGACTCTCCACATGGAAAGGCCTACACTGGAATGACCATGCAGAATCCCCCGTTGCACTATCTAGGATTGCCCATCTTAACCATACGACTCAGATATTCTGAATGTCTCCCCCTATCGAGAAGATTAAAAAACGATTGCATTCTTGGGTCATTCAATTTCTCACCTATGTAGGAAAGATGCAACTCCTTAAGACAGTGCTCAACTCCCTTCACATCTACTGGAGTTCCCATGTTTTTCTAGCTAAAGGTGTAATCAAAAAACTTGAGAGATTGTTTCGGAATTTTTTATGGAACCAACCTAATGGAACGACCCGAGGACATGCAAAGGTAAAATGGGATGACATATGCACTCCGAAAACAGAAGGCAGCTTAGGTCTCACCTCCCTAAAGCTCACGAACCATGCACTAATTTTGAAAAGACTATGGTGGATACTTGACGACAAACAATCTATTTGGCTTCGCTGGCTCCACTCTTACTTCCTCAAAGGAAGGCGTATTTGGGAACTAATGGTTAGGCCTTCTCACTTATACTTCTTGAATCAACTCATCCACCTCATACACACTATCCAACCTGATGTGACTTGCAAAATTGGCGACGGGACTCGGATCTCCTTTTGGTTTGATAATTGGACAAGAGAAGGCTCTCTTCATAACCAACGCTCTAACTCCAGCCTATTGTCCATTCCCCTTTCTTCGACGATGAATTCCTTTATCAGGGGCAACTCCTGGGACTTTCCCACATACTTGTAGCATCTCCAACCACAATACCTCCCTTCCAGCATGGTACGCCCTTGGACATCTCACACTTGTAACCTCTTATTTATTAATTCAATTTTCTTTTTTTTAAAAAAACTTATCTTAAATTTCTTATTTGATTTTTTTTGTGTTAGTAAAACTTGAGTCTTTCAGGTTCTGTCTCTGATGTGGTCCTGTTACTTGACTTTTTTTTTATATCAAGCCACCCTCTATATAACCATAACTCCTCTCTTGTGGTGGAGGGAAACCGATATCACAAGATACCTCCCAACAATAAAACCATCAAACATCAAACCATCTAAAAAACCAGATAACTACCTTAAGGCAACGTTATAGCAAAACCCAATGAAGACAGCAATATGACAAAGTAAACCCAGTTACAAACGAAGACAAGGAATTCCCAAAGAATCAGTTCGAACAATGCCTTTTAAAAGATGAGGGCATCTTTAAATGTTCCAATAAACCTTCGTCTTCCCCCTTTCTCCTTCACGTGCTAAAAAATCTATAGCAAAATTTGCTTCCCTGAATTGGTGTTTAACCGTGTAATTCATACCCCTTAACTCCTCACATAAATCATCCCAAAAATCCCATAGGAACCGCAATGTGCACTTCTTAGTACGCAGCCAATCAACAACAATTTTAGAGTCGCTTTCAATAATAATATTATTCAAGTTGAGTTGTTTGCAAAGCTGAACTCCGTCCATAATAGCCTTTAATTCTGCAGTATTATTTGTGCCATGTTCGTAATGCGTAGAGAAAGCCCCTTTCACAAAATTATGACTATCTCTTATAATGCCACCACCTTCTGTATTACCGGGATTTCCTTGACAACTCCCATCTCAATTAAGCTTAAACCATCCCTCATGGGGCCTAGACCAACTTACTACTTTTCCAGGATTAGGAAATCTGTTATGATATTTTAGCTAAAAACTGTCAAAAACTGCTCTATCATGATCTGAGAATTTCCGGGCTGAGCCAAGATTGTCACCCAGAAGTTTATTCCAAACACGAACATCTCACCAGACCTGATCTGCGCTTTCATTCTTCCCCTCCATTCTCGTTTTATATCTTCTCTTCCAGAGACCCCATGTGATTAAACAAGGGATTAAGCCATAATTAAACCAATGCAAAACTCTAGATTTCCAAGACCAATGTTGTACCATGGGTATCCCCATTTCTGTGCTAGCAATCAACCATACCTGGGCAGTAACCTCACCCTCGGATAAAATATATCTATACTTTCCTATTGACGCTCCTTATAACAATCACAAGCCGAAGCTAAATAAACTCCTTTATGTTGAATTCGTTCATCCCCCACCATAGAATTAAACCAGCTCCTCCATATACACATAGATATCCTTGTAGGTAAACTGTTATGCCAAAGCCACCCATAATTCGATAATATCTGCCCTTTTCTTTGAGTCACCTCCCAAGCTGTAGAAGTGGAAAAGTCGCCATCAGGAGAAGGCTTCCATACAATTTTATCCACACCCATTTTCCCAGTTGGAACCTGCTGAATAATATCTTCCACTGTACCATCATCAACTAATTCCTTTAGTAGTTCCATATTCCAGGAGTTATTAATCTAGCAATCACTAATACGCAAGTTCAAATTAGCAATATCTTGAGTTCTAGTAGAAAGCAAACCTGAAGATAGCTATCTATCAAACCAGAACGAAGCATTACCCCCTACCAACACCTTCACATTATCCATAACTTCTAGTAAGATAGAAAAAATAGATTTCCAAAAACGGGAATATGAAGGCCTCTTCTTTTGTGCTAATATATGAGCTTTGCGAAAATATTTAGCTCTGAAAAAGTCCGTCCACAAATTATTGGTAGAAATGAGATAGAAAGTAAACTTCATATTAAGTGACTTTTTCACCTCTTTGAGCTCTCGAATACCCAAACCAACTTCCTTTGTAGACTTGCACACTTTTTTCCATAACATATAATGTAATTTTCTTTTATCGTTCGTCCCCCCATAAAAATTTGCAAGAAGAGAGTTGATGCGGGAGAGTATAGTAACTGGAACATTCATCACTGACATAATGTGGATAGGCATGCTAGACAAAACATGTTTAATAAGAATCAACCTACCACCTTGTGAAAGGAGTCGGAGTTTCCATCCAGCTATTTTCTTTCTCACTTTTTCCACTAGATACTCAAACATTCTAGTATTCAATCTTCTCGAATTTAAAGGGGCTCCCAAATACATAACCAAAAACTTACCTTCCTTGAAGCCAGTGATTCTAAATAAACTACATTTCCGACTTAATGCAATCCTCTTAAAAGCAATTAAAATTGATTTATCCTTATTAATTTTCTGCCCCGACCATTTTTCATATAACTCAATCACATTCATCAGATTTTTAGCCAAATATTTTCCTTCATTCGTAAAGATGAGGACGTCAACTGCATATAATAGATGGGAAACCAAAGGAGCACCAATAGGATGATGATATTTATCAATCCTTCCTTCCTCAAAATTTTTTCTGAGCAGTCTAGTTAGAACTTCTTCCATGACAATAAATAAATAAGGGATAGTGGACCTCCTTGACGTAAACCTTGGAAGCCTTAAAGAAACCTTTCAAAGTTCCATTCATCAAAATAGAAAACCAAGGAGACTTTATACAGTTACCAATCAATCCGCAGAACCTTTTTGAAAAGCCTAAGGCCCAGAAAACCTTTAGTACGAAATCCCAATTCACCCTATCATAAGCCTTAGCCATATCGATTTTTAACAACACGTTACCACCATCAGACTTTTTATTCAATGATTGAACCATTTCCTGTGCTAGAGTAATATTTTCAAAAATACTGCATCCTGACACAAAAGCACCTTGTTCATGCGACACTACTTTATCTATAATGTCTGTCAATCTATTGACAATAATCTTAGAAAAAATCTTATACACCATTGAACAAAGACTTATGGGGTGAAACTGATCAAAGCTCGTCGGCTCAGGGACTTTTGGAATTAAAACAATAAAAGAGGAAGAGTAAAACCTGGGTAATAGAGCCCCACTGAAGAACTCTCTAGCAGCAGCTGTGACGTCCTCCTTCACAATGTCCTAGCAAATCATATAGAATTCAGACCCAAAGCCATCGGGTCCTGGACTACTATTTTTTAGAATAGAGAAAAAGGCTTTTTTGACCTTCATTTCAGACGACTCCGAACAGAGCATCTCATTGTCCTCTTCGGACACTTTTTCATCAACTATCTCTCCCAGATCACATCTCTTGACTTTTGAGTTTTCGTTTAAAAAATACCAAAAATAACTCTTTGCCCCATTATGAACTGCTTCAAAACTCTGTAATACCCTTCCATCTGTAAGTACCATTGTTTTTATCAAGCCCTTTATTCTACAATGTTTAATAGCAGTATGAAAAAATGCATAATTTTTATCACCTTTAGTGAACCATTTTTTCTTAGCAAGTTGACCCAGATGAGAGGCTTCCCTTTTCTCTCATAATTCCAACTCTATTTTAGTCGCTAAGAAATCATCCTGCATTTCCTCAGAAAATTCAAACTGAAGCTTCTCCTTTAAGTTATCCATTCTCTCCTTAGGTGCTTTTATATTTCCTTCCACTCTACCAAAAACATTTTATTCCAAGCTTTTAACGCAATCTTTGTTCGTTTCAAATGGGTCGCAAGCTTCATTAGGCCTTGAAACTCATTCGACCTATTCCACACTTCCTTCATAACTTTCTAAAAATCAGCATGCAAACACCACATATTCAAGAACCAAAAAGGAACAGACCATAAGGAACCGGTAAATCTGAAGAAACCACCATTGGGCAATGATCTGAAGATTTCTGACTAAGATAGTTCACCTTCACAAACTGAAAACGATTGAAGAAATAATTATTAATGAGCACTCTATCTAGCTTCACCCAACTCTGAGAAGTCCCAGCTTGTCCATTACACTAAGACATCTATTGTCCCAAACAATTTAACTCATGTATCCCACAATTGTCAATAAATTCATTGAACTCATTAATGGAAGTCAAAGAATGAGGATTGCCACCAATTCTCTCCGAATTCGTTCTAATGGCATTGAAATCACCTACTACTATCCAAGGCTGATCAATCACCTGTAACCCCTCTAAATCTTGCCAAAGAGCCCTTCTCTCCATATGAGAGCACTTGGCATATATAAAAGAAATCAATGTTTTTTGTCCATCTAACATCATCTAGTCAGAAATAGATTGTGCCAAACATGCTACAGTTTTAAAAAATATTAGGGTCATTCTAGAACACCCATTTCTTTCCCCCTTACAATTCATTTGAAATATAATAATGATAATTCAAATTAAGAAAATTTCCTAGCTAATTCATACGATCCACTCTAATAAACAGTTCCGCAATCGCAAACACATTCACCTTAAACTTATTGAGTAACTTTTTTAACCGACCTCTAGAACTGGCCAACTCTCTTATATTCCAGAAGAAAATGTTGTCACTCATAAATTTAAAATTTTTTTACGGATATGCACCCACTGAGATTTCCTTACCGCTTTTCCTTCGTGTGACTTAGATTTTGATGTTTTTGCATCAGTTGATTGTCTCTCTCCATTTGTATCATACATTTTTTCCTTCCCCAACAAAGCTGTAAATTCTCCTTCCTCTCTCTCTGAAGAATAACCTATCATATCATCTCTTGGTGGACTGCACTTACCCGATAGACATTATTCTCTTCCTCATCTATCACCATGTTCTGCACTCTTTCTGCTTTCTTAATTCGTTGCAAATCAGGTTCCTCATCATGCCAAACTTCTTCAAACTCTTTATCACTATTATCAGGATCTCTCGACATATTATTTTGCACATGTTGATCACAATCTGTTTCTTCAATCTGTTTTCCTTCTCTATGTGTTATCACTTCCTTGTTGCTTATCAATTCCATATCTGCACCTATCACCACTTTGTCTGAATTTTCCTCGGACATCATCTCTACTGTACTGTTCACTTTCCCATTAGCAATCCCAGTATCTAAGAGCTTCTCTCTTATAATAGTGCCAGTTTTATCCTCCATCGACTTTTTTATTCCTTTTTTTTCCAAATTTGTTTTTCTTTCACTTCTCCTTCATTTTTTCTCTTCTCACCCACCCTACAAACAATAGACGTATGCCCTTGTCTAAAACACTTAGAACAATAAAAACCACTTCTTTTATATTTAGCCTTCTGCCAGATGCAATTCGTTGGAGAAACTACTATTAGGAATCCCTTTACCGGTTCCATTGTAAGATCAGCTTCAATGTAGATACGCGCCCCAGAGGCACGAGTACGATTCAATGTGGCATTATCCGTTCCAAGATACTGACCAAATCTGGTAGCTATAATCTATAAGATGTCAGTGCAATATAAATGCATTGGAAGCCTGGGCAGAAAAATCCATTGAGGTGCAATGGGAGATTCTTTTTTCAGATCAAAATCTTTAGTCCATTTGAATAACCGAAAAAGGATATTGTCCATTGTTATTCTTCATATGCCCAACCATGCACAAAGTCTCTTTCAGTTTTCATATGAATCAATACATGGAAATCATCAATAAAACTAATAGTTGGGACGTCTATCAACCCCCAAGTTTTCACCATATTGAGTCTCATCTTATCGATGGATGGACATGTTTTTGTAAATTTCATCACCAAAGCATACCTGAATTCATCAGCCGCTTCTGTCATCTCTACCTCTGAAAACACAAATTCCATCTCACCATCAATTTCCATCGAAAAACACATGGGTATTTTGAAACTAGGATTATTCGTCTTGTTATTCACCACTTGAGCATATGATTTTTGGCAGGTATCATCAGAACCCGCAGGCCCCGCCGACGGAGAAGCCATCTGAGGGGGTGGGAAACGCCTTCCAGAAATCAAGATGTTGAATCTGCGAATAGAAGAGACGACAAAAAGAAACGACCGTTCGCCTACTTTTGCATGCGATACTATTTCTTGTTAATAAAAATTCTCTTTCCTCTTTTAGATAGGTAGTTCTGTCTCTCTATCTATTCTTTCATTCTCTTTACATAAAGACGGATTGAAAGATGTCAAAAATAATTTTTATAAATAAATTCAAATATATTTAGTGATCAATGTATGATAATAGTCGATCAATGTCTTGACTTAGTTGATTGATAATTCCGGATTATTTCAATATTATATTCTTATAAAAAATTTTGTTCAAAGTACTAAATAATGTCTAGTGGCGATAACAAATTGAACCTGTATCAAAAAAAATTTTCTCCTTGATTATTATTATAGCAATCTCAAATTCGATTAACAAATATTAGCATATCAAGGTATTAAATATTATCAAATTTTAAAAATTATGAATTTAAAATTTTAGTTTCATATCAAAGAATACATAATGAAAAACTAAATATTTTTTTTGATTGTGAGAGCAGTTATTCACTTTTTATATAACAAATTATATTTAAATTCAAAACATAAGATGATTGATGGAAATTTATGTCATTATCACAAAAATTATGATGTATTACTTATTTATTTTATTTCTTTATATATATATATGCACTCTCTTTCGAACAATAATAATTAGATAAGGGTTTTATCTAATTCAACTTGGTATCATAGCCTTTCATTAAAAAAAAAACCCTAGCTGCCATCTTTAGGCCAACTTACGTGCCGACGACATCATCCTTCCGGCATTCACCGGTTCCTCCCCTCTCTTCGTTTCTTGTCAAAGCGATATTCTCCACATTGGTCATAAAGCACAAAGCAAAGAAAAACCAATATTGTGTCTCCATAAGACTCAACAATTTTTAGTACGTTTAAGATGTAACCGTTTGATTAGATAGTTTGCCCTTAGCAAGTTACCGCTAGGACGTTTATGTGATATTGCGTAAACCTTGCGTAGTGGGTAACTCCTTCGCTGCACATTGATCAAGTCATGGCTGAAGAGACACCTGTCACGATGGGTACATTGGAGAGGTTGATTAGTCAATTAGCAGAGACTCAATTGGCATTAGTACAAGCAACCCAAAATGGCAAAAACCAAGGCAACCTGAGTCTTGAAAATGTTTCTTTGAATCCTCTCCAAGTGGCGGTAAAGGTGGATGGTGCTTCCACCTATTTGACTTAGTCAACAAATAACCTACTGATGATTCGGAGTCAAGGGTTAGAAGGTTATGTTGATGGAACAATGTCGAAACCAACGGAGGGTAGTCCTATGATTAACCAGTGGGAGATGGAAAATTCGATGGCTATGGCATTCTTGTTTAACACCATGGCTTCCAATGTCTTGTAAAAGTTTAGTTGCTGAAAATAGCGAAGGAAGTTTAGGATACAGTTGCTAACATGTATTCTAAACAGGGTCAAAGAGCACAAGCATACGAGATTCATTGTTAGCTGCGACAATTGCAGCAAGGGGAGAAGTTAGTCATAAAATACGTGGTAGAACTTACTCGGTTGTGATCCGAGGGAGATCATTTTTTTTCATTCAATCTGAAATGTCTAGATGATGCGAAAGAATGTCAATAGTTCTTAGATATTCAGTGAATTCAAGATTTTTTATGGGCTTAATCTAGAGTTTGAGCCAGTTCGAGTTCACCTTTTGTCATGAAATTCTCTCCCCCTACTCAACCAGGAGATTTCAGTTGTAGTTAATGAGGAGACGAGAAGACGAGTATCTTATACGCCAACCTCTTTGAATCAGTCAGCTCTTGTCGTCCAGAAGGAGGTGGACACGAGAACGTGCTTTTAGTGTGGACAAGTAGGGTACATTAAGCCGAACTGCCCATTTCCCCCACAACTTGGACAGATTGGTGGTCATGGGGGTGCTGGATGGGGTGGTAGGGGTAGCGGCTCTAGGGGACATGGTGGGGCCAGTGGTGGTGGTCGAGGTGGTAACACGATCGAGGGAAAGCGTCAGCCCAGGCTAACATTTCTAAGGAGGTAGAAGAGGTACCTCAGCTTACATCAGATTTATTTTCTCCAGATTATGCTAAGACTTTGAAACAACTATTGGTTGAATATTGAGCCCTAACACATAGAAGTATCGCTACTGATTTGGCTGATCAACCCTCTAATTTGTCTACCTTTGTTTAATCAAGTATTGCTTATAATGTTGCCTATGAACATTCAGCTCGTTGGTGTGTCGACACTGGAGCCTCGAAACATATGATTGGAGACTTTGAATTTTTTCTGTATACCATCCTTGTACTCATTTTAAGTTGGTTCATATAGCGAATGGTACATATACCTTGTTAAAGGAAAAGGAACTGTTCGATGTACACCAACTTTAGAATTGTCCAATTTCCTTCATGTCCCATCCTTTCCTATTCATTTATTAGCTGTTAGTACTCTAACCAAGGATCTAAATTGTTGTTCGATGTTTTGGTCAACTCATTGTTTGTTTCAGGAGCTGAACACTAGGGCAACAATTGGGGCTGGTAAAGAGTGTAATGGACTGTACTATTTAGATAAAGAAGGAGGAAGCGAATGGAAGCAAGAGGTGATGGTGTTAAGAACTAAAAAGGATGATCGCAGTCTTTTATTAGAGCATCATAGATTAGGTCATATTTCATTTCAAGGTTTATGTAGGATGTTTCTTAAGTTTGCTCAAGTTTGTAATAAAAGACAACTAGTTTGTGATGAATGTGAGTTTGCTAAACATACTCAAAATTACTATTTGGAAATCAGAAATAAAAGTGCGCATCAGTTTGATGTGGTTTATTCAGATGTTTGAGGTCAAAGTAAAATAGCTGCAGTTAGTGGTTTTCAATGGTTTGTTACATTTATTGATTGTTTCAGTAGATGCACTTAGGTGTATCTCTTACATAGGAAGGATGAGGTTTTTGATTGTTTCAAGAAGTTTCACAAGATGGTGAAAACTCAGGTTGGGGTTATAATCAAAGTGCTTTGGTCAGATAATGGAACGGAGTACATCTGAAAGGATTTCTCTAATTACTTGACTGAACAGGGCATAATTCATCAAACCACAAGTGTTGATACACTTGCACAAAATGGAGTCACAAAGCGTAAGAATCGCCACCTTTTAGAGGTGACACGATCCTTATTCTTTACGATGAAGGTCCCAAAATTTTTATGGGGAGAAGCGGTTCTTACAACTACATATTTAATCAATAGAATGCTCTTTCGCACTCTCTCATACAAGACACCCTTAGAGTTGCTTAAAGGGAAAACTCAGTTCATTGTCCCTCCCAAGGTGTTTGGATGTAATTGTTTCATGCGTGATCATCATCCCAAAGTGAGTAAATTAGATTCTCGATCTCTAAAGTATGTGTTTGTAGGCTATTCTGGTGTTCAGAAGGATTATAAGTGTTATTAACCTCAGGAGTGTCAATTCCTTCTTTCTATGGATGTGACTTTTTAGGAAGATGAAGCCTTTTATGATTCTCTAAAATAGGGTGATGAAGGATAAATACCTAGTACATTAAGAGATAATGCCTTCGATTTAACCCCATCTAATGGCTCTTCTTATTAAGATAAAGGGGAGACTGGTGACCCATAATTGGAGATGGCAAACCCACCATTATTAGCCACCTCCCTGTCGTTTGGTAATGGTGAGAGACGTCTAGGTGGAGCATCCAACTCCACAAAAGAATGTAGGGAAGGGTGCCAAGGAGAGGGGAAGAATTTTTTATTGGTCCCAAGGAGAGTGAACAGCTACAACTGGGTTCAATACATCCTATTCCGTAATTTACCAGTGGTCAGTCAGGGCCTTGGGAGTATGCTCTGCAATCTCAGCCCACCTCTACCTCTTCCTATCATGACAGTACCGCTCCCTTTGTCTCTTCTATTCCTTCTAGTTCTGCTAATCTTAACTTGGACCTTTCGATTTCTTTTTGGAAGGGATAACGTTAAGGTGTTCGTCCTCCTTCTCAGTATTGCTATGATATTGCTGACTTTGTTTCGTATAATTCCTTGAATCCTATTTATCACAGTTTTGTAGCCTTTCTATCTATTGTATGTATTCTAAAAAATTGAAGGGTTGCTATGGCTGGTCCAAAGTAGAGGGAAGCCATGTTTAAGAAGATGAGGGCATTGGAAAAAAATCAAACATGGGAGTTGGTGTCGCCTCTACTTGGTAAAAGCCCAGTTAGTAGCAAAAGGGTTTACCCAAAACTATGGTGTGGATTATGAGGAAACAATTACTCCAGTGGCAAAGATAAATTCAGTTCAAGCCCTTCTATTATGTGCTGCAAATCAAAATTGGCCACTTTATCAACTTGATGTGAAGAATGCATTCTTACTTGGTGATTTGCAAGAGGAGGTGTATATGCAGATAACTCCTGGTTTTAAGAGTGTTACTATAGCTGGAAAAGTGTGCAGGTTAAAACGATCCTTTTACGGATTGAAACAGTCACCCTGGGTTTGATTTACTGGATTCAGTGTTACTGTCAACTAAATAGGCTATCGGCAGGGTTGTGTTGATCATACCCTATTTTACAAACACAATGGAGGTAAGCTAGCTATGTTAATTGTATACGTTGATGATATTGTGGTGACAGGTGACGACGAGGTAGAGATTAAGAAGCTGAAGAAATAATTGTCACAGGAGTTTGAAGTCAAAGACTTGGGCCAATTATGTTATTTCCTTAGAATTGAGGTGGCTAAGTCTTCACACAAAATCTTTTTATCCCAAAGGAAATATGTTCTTGATCTTCTGAAAGAAGTTGGTATGTTGGGTTGTAAACCTACTGCTACCCCAATTGATCAGAATGTCAAGGTGGTTACTAATACTGGGTCAGTTGTGGAGAAGGGGTGGTATCAAAGGTTGGTGGGTAAGTTAATTTACCTCTCACATACGTGCCTTGATATTTCCTTCGCAGTGAGTGTTGTAAGCTGCTATACACATTATCCTAGATAGCAACATATGGAGATTGTAAACAGGATACTCTGATATTTAAAAGGGTGTCCTGGTTGAGGTTTATTGTATACTCCACAGCATGGTGCAAGGGTAGAGTGTTTTACTGATGCAGACTAGGCCAGTTCATTTGATGACCGTCGATCTACTTCTGGATACTGCACTTTGTGGATGGAAATTTAGTGAGCTAGCAGAGTAAAAAACATAGTGTAATTGCAAGTTCTATAGCTGAAGCAAACTCCGAGCCTTGGTGCTAGGGGTCTATAAAGTGTTGTGGTTTAGGCGTTTGCTCTAAAAGTTGCAGGTGTTTGACGAGTCTCCATGCCAGGTGTATTGTGATAATCGTGTTACGATTGAGATAGCTTCGAATCCAATTTAGCATGATAGAGTCAAGTATGTTGAGATAGATCAAAACTTCATACGAGAAAAGATGGATGATGGATCAATCAATGTTTCATTTGTCAAGTACAGTGATCAAGTTTCGAGCATCTTATTGAAGGGCCTCAGTGGGACACATTTTTCACTTTTGATTGGCAAGATAGGCTTTCAAAATATTTTTGCCTCATCTTGAGGGGGAGTGATGGAAAGTTATATCATTGTCATGAAAATTAAGATGTATTACTTATTTATTTTATTTTCTTATTTTTTGGTTAGGAACTATATATGTGTGTGTGTGTGTGTGTGTCCTCTTTTTAAATCAATAATAATTAGAAAATGGTTTTATCTCTTTCAACTATGATCTATATTCAATAAGCAGAAGTTAAAGATCCCATTTTAATACCTTTTCTTAGAATTTTTTATAAATTTATTTTTGGAAATTTCTAGTTTAACACCTTTTACAATTAGCATTCTTCCTAAATAAAGAAAAACCTTTCTAATAGTAATTAAAGTACATAAAGAATTTACTTAAAGTAATATCTACAAGTATCTAAAACCTAATAGAATTAACATTATGATAAAGAAAAGATAAACCTTTTTATATTAGTTTAAGTATAGCAGACTTTGCTTAAAAATATATACGATTATTTAAAAACTAGTATACTTAAAGTTTATTTTTATGAAGATAAAACCTTTTTGAAATGGAGTAAGACTTTGTATAAAATAATATATTTAATTACCTACAACAACTACAACAACAACACTCAAGAAGAGTCCCACTAAAATGTGGAGTCTATGGAGGTCCAGTAGTACGTGATCTTACCTCTATCTACTAGAGATGTTTCTAATAAACTCACATGTAATGCAAAATATTGATAATACAAAATATAGATACATACGTATAAATAGACATATTAAAAAATTTAATGCAATATATAATACCCTACATATAGAATATGGTAAAGATTAACAATAAAAGATACAATAAGTAAATAAAATAAAAAAAAGACAAGTACAAGAATAAATCAAACTAACCATCACAAGAAAGCAATTAGGCCAAGCAAAAACTCTTTAGGCTAAATAATTAGGAGGGAAGTACTACATAATCAAACTATTAAGGCTTACTATAAAATGAAAGATTTGAAGGAAAATTTTTAAAAGACCTAAGATAATGAGAATGACCTCTCTAAGAGAGCTCCATAATCCGTATTTTATAGCTTCAAAGCTTTCTATTATAGGCCATGTTCTCAGTAAGTTTCAACAAAGTCATATCATTCTTGATCACTTCTCCTCAGTTTTTCTTAGGTCTTCCTTTTTTTTTCCTCTTACAGTTTCTAAATACTATTTTATTGCATCTTCTTAATGGAGCATCAATGTGTCTCCTTTTAAATGTCCTATCCGCCTAAGTCTCGTCTCTCTTAATTTTTTATTAATACTAGCCACTTTTAATTCGTCTCTTACCAATACATTCTTGAACTTATCTCTTCTAGTAAAGTTGCACATCTAACGAAATATCTTCATATTCATCACCACTAACTTATGACTATGTACTTGTTTGATGGGCTAATGTTCTGCCCCATATAGCATGGCTGACCTAATCACTAAATGATAGAATTTACCTTGATCTTGAGTGGTATTTTCTTGTCACATAATCTCTAAGTGATACTTGTCATTATGGTTGTTGGATCTTGGTCAAAAACTCACTTAGTGCTTTCCCAGTCTCCCCTTACTACATTCTTGTACAGTGGTAAGTAGAAAATGAAGTCCTTTAACACTCCATCATGGTTCACCTCCTCAGCATCCTATTGAATGACGCTTCAAAATCTGTGACTGTCTATTCTTATGAGCAGTTGTTAGCTTAAGGCTTTTAAATTAATGATTTTGATGATAATAATCAATAATATTTCAAATTTAGTTACATTTCAAAATTCAAATTTATTTGGATTATTTCAAAAAAGATAACGATATATATAAAGAGGTTATAAAAGTTACGTATTCATTTAAAATAAAAGGATAAAAAGTTTAACAATCTCATTTTGTAGGAACCATCTTAACAATCTCATTCATATAATTAGAAACGAATCAACAAAATCCAAAATGGATAAGTTACTATCTTTTCTATATGGTCAAAGGATCTTTCTGTTTATCTGATTCGATAGTTAACTTCAAGACACGATTAAAAGATTATCCAAACAATCAGACATTTGAAGATTCTGTCAAAGATAGTGAGGAAGATGTTTTAATAAAATCAAATTTGATTCAGTCAATTAATCCATGTTACAATTAAAGCAAAGACTAGTTGGATGAAATTCTTATTCAAGGGAGAGCTACTGTATTCGAAAAGACATCAGATTTTAGAAATACATTAGTAGCATCAATACTTACTCTTGAAAAGTTACACCTTACACTTTGTGCTTTAGAAAGTGAAAACAATCTATCAAGAGAGATATCAATATTCATTGAAGCTCATATTGAGCAAATCCTATTTTTATTTATTGAGAGCTTGAAGAGGCTTATTAAATACTATTAGTGTGGAAGGTTGAAGAATCTTGAAAAAGATGTACTTGTGAGCTTGGAGAGACTCGTCAATTACTACTTAGAGAATTTTTAGTAAAATACTCAAGTTGGATACTTGGGGATTGAATGTAGACTTGGCTATAAGTCGAACAGGTATCAATTGGCTATCTCATTCTTTCTCTTTCCTTATCCTTTAAAATTTCGCATTATAGTTATTATTGTGTTCAATTTGCAAGAGGCTCCTTTCATTTTAAAGTTTAATAGGCTCCTTTTGTTTTAAAGTGTTGGAAATTGATTCAAAATCTCATACTTATTGATGAGAAGTGCATCAATGGACATTGGAGAGAGGTGCTCCAACAAGACAATTGCAATTATGAGATTTTGAATCAATTTCTAACTAATATTATGTTAATTAATTAAGTTGTGATTAAAGTAGTGTCTTGTTTCTCTCATATTTTTCAGATTTAGTATAAGTTAGTTTAGATATAATATTTATGTAGTGATTTAGTGGGCTGATAGTGCCCTGATTTTTTGCATTTTTAATTTCTATGTAAGCCTATATATAGGCACTTTATTTTCAGTTCCATATGCAGTGAAGTTCCAAATTTGTATCCAAAAGCTAGCAATAAAAGTTTAATTTTTTGTTTATCCTTAAAATTTTCAACATGGTATCAGAGCCCCTTTTGATTTTGGGTTTGTGAGAATTGCAGCAGAAATATGAAGCTTCTCCTCAAGCACAACAAAGGGTGTTGCCTAAGAGATCTGATGTATTTGGCTGGGGAGTTTTCCTGAAGAATAGCATTGGCAAGCACGAGTACTTAGGGGAGTATACCGGAGAGATTTTCTCTCACAGGGAAGCTGACAAGTGTGGGAAAATATATCATTAGTGAAAATTCATCATTTCTCTTCAATTTAAATGATCAGTTTGTTCTTGACGCTTATCGAAAGGGTGACAAGTTGAAGTTTGCTAACCACTCTCCCGACCCTAATTGTTATGCTAAGGTCATAATGGTTATAGGCAACGTTTTGTATTTCATACCGTACCGGCCAGAAAATGGTACCAAAATATTAGTTTTGGTATCAGATTGAAATACCGGTCAGTACCGGCTAGTATTATAAATATCGGTCAAATACCGACCGGTACTGAAAATTTTGAAAAATATAGGGACTAAATTGCAAAATTTTCAAATTTTAATTTAAAAATAAAAATTTTAAAAAAATTTCTCTCTCCCACCTCTCCTCTTCCCAAAAAATTCAAATTTTAATTTTAAAAAAGTCAAAAATTTTAAAATTTTTTCTCTTTCCTGCCTCCCCCTTCCTTTTCTTCAAATATTTTTTAATTTGTTATTTAGTTAAATTTTTATTGTAATTTTTAAATTTTATTTTAAAAATAAAATAGATATTTTATTACTAATAATAATTATACATTAAATAAAAATTTAAAATAAAATTTTTACTTAAATTTATTTTAATATTTTATAACATATTTATTAATAAAGTATT
>JAOTJB010308832.1:0-16436 GCA_027123815.1 Erythroxylum minutifolium | reverse complement strand
CCGTTAGGAGACGGGAGTATGTCTACTGCATGAGAAAGAGAAGAAGAGGTTGGGATCAGTTCGCGTCTGCATTGTGTCTATTTATTTGATTGTATTTTCCGCAAATTATTGTACTAACTTGTAATTAATTATTACAGTTGATTTTGAGAAGTTTGAGAAACAATTGTATTGTGTAATTGCAAATGGGCCCAAGTGGCTAATAAAAGTGTTTGTGATTTTCATTGTGTTGTATTATGTTCTGCTTTCTGATTAAATAGACAAAGTGTTTTCGAAAAGAAAAAGTGGGCACACAAATGAGTGATAAGTGCGAAACGTTTTAAAAGAGTTTACAAAAAAAATTTATACCGACTTTTGTTAAGTGATGTGACACGCCACTCTCGCGGGGCTCGGATTCGGGTATCACGATCGATATCGGGTTCGGGTTCGGCGGGAGTGGGGTGTTACACTGATGGTTCTTGGATGATCGTTCCTAGCTATCACTGCCACTGTACCAGTCATTTGAACCACCTTAAGAAAAAAAGAAGAGTCGAGCTATTGATGGTAAAAGAAGTGTTGCATGGGAGGCAACCCATAGAATTATACTCCATTTCTAATTGTTTTTGTTTATTCATTGGTGTGGTTCTTTAGTTATAAGCATGCTTGAATTGACTATGATTGATGTTCAATTTGGTTTTTGTTTGAATTTCAACTTATTTTCTTTTCAAAATCCTTGATGATAATATTAATTTGATGTGTTTGTAGGATGTGGGATCATTAAGAACCAATGTCAAGCTTGGAAGAAAGTTTGGAGTCGTGAGAGTCACCAATTCCCATAGGAATTGGATTGATTCCCACAATCGTGGGAAATCTCTCCAAAAAATTTCTAGAGAGAAAACCCATGATCGTGGGAAATGAGGTGATTCCCACGATCGCAGGAAATCTCTCCAGAAACTTTTTAGAGAGAAATCCACAATTCCCACAATCATAGGAATTCCATCCGGAAGGAAGCGTAAAGTTTCCCTCGCCTTTTCTTCTCTCACCCATTTTTCAAAATTTCACTCCCTCTTTCTCTAACCACAAAATTCTCTCCCCCTACTCTTTAAAACTCTTCAAATTTTCTCTAAATTCTTAGTATTTTCTTCTACTCTTTCATGAATATTACAATCCTTTCATTTGTTCATGCATTAATTATTCAAAAACACAAGGATTTGAGTAAGATTTTGCTCTCTCTCTCTTAAATACCAATTTCACTCATCTTCTTCTCAATTTTTACAAATTTTCTCTTACAATATCACTAAGGAAGATGATGACTAGGAAACTGGTTGATGAACTCCGCTCGCAAGTTTCTGGTGAAGGGAAGTGTGATTTAACGGTGACTTACCGCTCTCCCTTTCCAATCTATTCAGAAGAAGAATGTACGCATTTTCGTGACCTTAGGGATAGAGAAATAGTCACTCCTAGGTATTTTGGTTTCAAATTGTTAACATAGGAGTGAGATGACAACTTGAGCAACTAGCTGCAATTGTAGGGTAGAATAGGTTTGTTCGGTGCCATGTACCTATGTATGCTACTATAACTTTAGAGTTCTTCACATCGGTTCGGTACAACCCTAAGATGGATGTGTTTTGGTTTAGGTTAGCTGGAAAAGTTTTTAAACTTGATTATCCTGTGATGTGTGAAATTTTCAATTTGTCGAATGCAAAAATTCTAGATGGTTATGCTAATTTTGATGTCGATTCCTTTTGGAAAACTCTAATAGGTGAAAAACATTTTGACTCATGCAATGCACTAAATTCATTAATCCAGAGTGTTACGCATTTACTTTTACACAAATTTATGTGTGTAACTGTGTTTAATAAAACTGAAAGCAACAAATACTCATCTTTTCTTTTTATAGTGCATGGATCGAAAAAATAAAATCAATACACATTATAGGATTTTTTGATCAATAGTAAGTGTTGTTAATATGATGTTTTAGGATGTCTTATATTGCTTCTACTTTGGGTGTGTTTTATAATGTTAATAAGGAAAATTTGCACATAACACCACACAATATGATTGACATATCGTATTTGAGACGTTATGAGATTTTAGAGTTCCATTATATGGAACTCTGAAATCGTCAGACACATATTATAGTGAGCAACAGGAGAAGCACCAATACAGCCGCTTCCTGACCCTCCACATCCAATGCAATCTTAGAGCCAGAGGAAGAAATAGCAGAGGAGGAAATGAGTGCACCAGTATAGGTCGATCGATATAAAAAAATCCTCGACCAGATGACTGCCAATTTTTAACAAATGACATCCCAACTAAATTAGCTCGACGCCCAAATGTGGAAAGTACATAAGAAGTAGTGTAGCTTAAAGAAAAGGCTCCTCAACTTCTATCGAAGGAACAATTTTAAAGTTTCTTTACCAACACCATCGCCACCATCACCTGAATAAGCTTTTCTTACCCTTTTACTTTTAATTTTGTGGTTTCTCTTATTTGTTTTCACTTCATTTCATGTTTGTTTGGCTTCATGTTATTTCTTTTGGTTAGTTTCATTTCATCTTTTGTTTGGATTCATGTCTTTTCTTTTGCTTGGTTTCATGTCATTTTTTGTTTGGTTTCATGTTATTTGCGTACTTCCATTTCTTTTGTTTAATTTGAGGTCATTTTCTCTTATTTGGTGGTTCACTAGTCATATTGAGGACAATGTGAACTTTAAGCGTGGGGAGGTGATTTTGACTTTCTCAATTGCATTGTTTGCATTTTGTTACATAGGATGTATGGTTAGGTATATCGTGTGCTTTATGTCAACAATGGAACCATATTTAAATCATTCTAATGGATATTGCCATGAGATTCTATCATGCTAGTTGGAATTAGATTAAATGCATGCTTCAACTTGAGTTATGCTACTTGAGTAGAAAGTGAACCATATAAGGTGATGAAAAATAGTTGGTTAAATAAGCTTAGTCACAAATTGACATTTGAGCAATGAGGTAGTGTAGAGATGCATAATGAGTTTTCATTTGAGCCAATGTGAGGATTGAGCCATATGACTCCAACCATAGTCATTCTATTTCTTTGTTGAGTGATACTTCCTTAGGTTATTACCTTCAGAACTTGCTTTGAATCGGTTTGAATCTACTGGATGCATGCTTAATAGAGATAATTAAGGCCTTTTTTGCGTTAACCCTTGGCTTAAATGACCTATCCTTTGTATTATCCCTTACTACCCCATTAAGTCTTAACATTTTGTTTCTTGAAAACATCCAAAATTTTAAAACCTTAAACCTCATTAACCTATCTATTCACAACCTTAGTAGAGTATTAAGTAATACATTAGTTGGGATTGTTGTGAAAAGTTTACCGAGATGAGTTGAGTATATTTCTGCCTGTGGATGATAGTGTATATAGTGCTATTTTAATTCATAGTTCTTCCATGTATTTAGAAACAAGAAGAAAAATAAAAATAGTTGAAAAGAAAAAGAAAAGAAAAGAGAAAGGAAGAATAAGTGAGTATCATTAATAAGTGCAGAATATTAGTTACATTTGTATATCTCAGAGTTATGTTTTATTATCCCGTTTTATCCATTTTTTTCTTTACAAATGCTTGTGTTAACCTTTCTTCCCTCTTTACCCACCTTAACCCTTACCACATTATAACCCTAAACAAGTCCTTTTCATCTATTTATGTAAGCAATTATTGTAGAGGAGAATTAGTGTATTAGCAAGCTTATGGTAGTGTAGTTTGTTATAGGAAGTTTGAGCAAAACACTAACCATCAAACACTTGAGAGAAATGAGTGAAAATCGCGAGGAAGATTCATTTTGCATCTATACTTCTTTTTGAGTGATGGTGCTAATTGTTGAGTTTGTTAATGTACACCAATGAAAAAGTAGTCATGATATATGTAATAACTTAATATTTGAGTTGGCTTAACTTTAAGGAATTGTATGCTTTGATCTTTGTGAAAATGAAGTGATAAAATTGATTGGTTGTATTTATTTTGCTTTAGAACAAACAAAGATTTAAGTGTAGGGATGTTGATAGTTGTGCATTAGTCTACATTTTTCTAAGTAATTGGCATGTGTTTCTTGCATAATTGTTGATATTGTTATAGTTTAAGATTCATTTTGTATGTTTTCATTTAGTTTGATTTCTATTGTTGTTATTTTACATTTGATGTTAATTCAGGGTAAGAATTGATTAGTTTTATATAGGAATAAAGATGGAGAAACTAGAAGACTAAGCTAGAGATCAAAGAGGAGAAGAGAAGAGGGAACTCTCTGTTGCAAATTTGATGATAAATTCTATGATCGTGGGAATCATGCCAATTCCCATGATCATGGGAATTATAATCCGAGACAATATGCAGGGCTTTATAAAACTTAGTATTTTTAGACTATTAATAGAGAATTAAGCCTCCTTGAAAAGCGAGGATGAAACCCTTCTATAAAAAGAGCCTCCTTGAGTGAAGAATACAAGTTTTTGAGCCTTGAGGAAGGTAAAGATTCAAGGATTATCATCAAGATTGGGGAAAATAACACATCAACATCAAAAATTCCAGATTTTGGCAAAAAAGAGAAGAAGTTTCCTTTATTCAATTTTCTGTCTAATCTTTGTAAGATGGATTATTTGTGTGTTGTTGATGTTATGGAGACCATGATTGGCTGATTTAGTTTTAAGGATTGCTTTTGAACTATTTTTGTTAAACTCCTATTTTATTGAATTGAACGAAAGTGTCTTTGATGATTGTTCATTTTATTTGTATCTTACAGTAAATCGAGAGAGTGAGTAATGTTATGTGTAGGATAGTACAACGAGAGTTGGCAACCTATAGACTTGGAATCATCATGTTAATTGATTAGTTAAAAGAGAGATCTCAGCTAATTCGATCGATCACCCATAGGATA
Source organism: Erythroxylum minutifolium (assembly GCA_027123815.1). Taxonomy (NCBI): domain Eukaryota; kingdom Viridiplantae; phylum Streptophyta; class Magnoliopsida; order Malpighiales; family Erythroxylaceae; genus Erythroxylum; species Erythroxylum minutifolium. The sequence goes on along the minus strand of JAOTJB010308832.1, from coordinate 11,550 downwards.
GTTTAATAACTAGTTAAATTGATGAAGTGATTACGTAAGTTGAGACTTCGTTCAATTGATTCCATTTAATTTCATTAGGCATAATTAATTGCACCTTGAGAGAGGGTAGTTAATACATTCAAAAATATTAGGTGAGATAAAATTCGATTAATAAAATAGGAGGGAGACAAAATAGGGAGAACGTAATCTATAGTTTTTAAATTATTGATTCCAATTTTTTACATTTTGGTATTATTCATTGTTCATTATTAGTCTTTCAATTTTAATTTAATTTTCTATATTATTTCAATTAAAAATTTTCCTTTCTTAAACAAAGTTTGATCTAAGTTAAGTAGTATCTAGGCATCAATCCCTGCGGGATCGTTATCCACTTTTTAACTACAAGTCATGAACTATACAGTTGCGATTTTTAAGCGTAAAAGGAGTAGATTGTTTTGCAAATCAACACCAAACAGTGCCTTTGTTTATTATTGTTGGCTTGACTCCTTTTTCCTTTACACATGAGAAACTTATGATCTTCAGGTGTCACATGCACTTTGTCTACTTGAGGTTCTTAAAGATAGGGCCTAAGTTGATGGCCTCTCATTTTCAGTATATTCATTATCTTTCATAATATCAATATCTACTGAGTCCCCACGCCCTTAGAATTTCTCAAATATCTCTTCACCCTTTTCCTCCTCACTCAATTTCTCCAACCTACTAGATAAAGGTAAAGAGTTAGACTCCACAATAATTATGGACTCAGTAATCACCTTCGAGTTGAATGATGTACCCTTTCTTTCTTCGAGCTCCTTCTCTGCTTCTTCTTCACAAGTAATTCCTTGAGTAGTGTTCTCAAGATTCTCAAGCTCCTTTTCACTCTGTAAGGACTTTACATTAACGTCGCTTGGGTAAACCTCAGGTTGAGATAGTTGTGTCTTTTCACTTTGTGATGCTAGGTGATTGATAACTTCTACCAGCTGACCCACCTGGCTTAACAAATTTTAGATTCGAGATGTACCTTACTGGAATTGTATCATATCTGATTGAACTTGCAAAGTATTAACAACAAAAACATTAACTAATTCTTTTAGAGATGTACCTGATTTTTTCTACCACTCCAAATTTTGGATGTTAAACCTTATATTCTGGCAAAATTACCTTTCCTCCTACTAAAATTACAAAGTGTTAGCAGATGTACCTGAGTCGTAATAAGAAGCTTTTAAATTATATGAGAATTATTTAGCATCCTAAAAACTATCATCGAAGTAATTTTGCTGGTTATCCCATCTATAAAATTTTTTTATGATCACTCTAAACATGGTTATAGGATTGAGAATATGAGTTATAAGAAAAATTATTTTTGTCTATATAATTTATTTGTTTTTACACACAAACATTAAACAAAAAGTGAAAAGATCCAAGTAATAATTAACACCACACTCCTAAGCAATAAAGCCAAAATTGACATTAGCACGTGGTAACATTACTCAAAATAACTAGACTTACAATTATAGCAATGATTAGTCTAGGTCGATCCCACAAAGAGTGTGTGTAAAGCTTTTGAAATGAAAATAACTGGTATTTAGGATTTGGGGTTTCGTTTGATTTTAAATAAGAAAAGAAAACTAAACTACACATGATTAAACATGCCTCATTGAATTGTTATTCCCATACTTCTCCTAACAACTATTAATCGTACATTAACAATAAACTCTGTTAACCCCGATTTTCCCTTAACTTGTGCTTAATTAAGAAAAGCTCATTAATTAAACATACAGCTATCGAAAACCTAGAACAAGCTCTCTAGATTTAATTGGACAGTCACATTAAGAGCTAGGAAAACAGATTAATTAAGGCAACAATCACACAAACTGGTATTTAGGATTTGGGGGGTAATTTTAAAGCCATTAGCTGTCATATATGAATCAAAACAGAACAACTACATATTGTATTCAATTCTAAAAATGGGTTTATACATAAAAACAATCAAATAGAGCATGCAATCATTGTTACATAACACTTAAAAAGTAATTATAGGATAGCATAATCAATTCTTAAAAGAGATAGAACCATAAATACAATGGAGAGAAATGCTTAACCGAGTTCTTCGGTGTCGATATCACTTCCAAAATGGTGTCGGGAAGCTAGCCCTCTATAGGTCTGTAAATAAATAGAGCTTTGCACATTCACTTCTTCAAAACCGAGACCTTACAATTCAAAAACCATTCCTTAAACCTTTCATATGTTTTTCTGCAGTCATATGATCTTTTTATACTAAAAAATAGGATTTTCAAGTGCCAGATGTTAAATTTATGGGCATGACTGGTGTGTCACGTGCCTGTGACACATTTGTCTTGGGTGTAAGAAGAATGTCACGCCTATAACAATGTGTCTCATAGCCATGAAAAATATGTCATGGTCGTGAGATGTATCTTATGGTATGATTTATAATTATTCATTGATCCCAACTGAGGAGTATAAGTGTAAGAGGTTTGAAGACGGGTTGAACATGGAAATCAGAATGAGGCTAGCCATTTCTAATTTAGGTAGTTTTACAAAACTACGATCAGCCTCAATTAGAATTGAATAGTAGTTGAAAGATGGTCAGGGAGAGTACAGATAGGAATTTCGAGTGAAGAGACAAAGTGAATCTCAGGTTGATTCTGGCAGAAGTTTCAATAAACGCCATAATAGATCATCTCGATTCCAAATCAGATCGAGACAATCAGGGTTTTGACCGATAGGTGGATTTGTTTAGACTGGTAGAGGTAGAGGAAAAGTGCCCTCCTGGCAGTCCCAACAGATGCCTGAGTATGAACATTGTGGTAAGAAGCATGGTAGAGAGTGTAGGAGATTATTAGGAGCTTGTTTCCATTGTGGCTTTGTAGAGCATCAGATCAAAGACTGTCTCGAGACATTAGGACCATAATCTGGAATGAGAGGAGGAATAGTGACTGAGACAATGATCCAGCAGAGCAGAGCTACTAAATTAGTACAGAGAGGTAGAGGTAGAGGCAGAATACAATCAGCAGGGCCTAACGTTAGGACTGAGGTGCGGAGTAACCAGCCGTAGTCTCAGGCCAGGTTCTATTCCATCACCAGACAGGAGGTGCAAAACTCCCTAGATGTGGTAGCAGGTGTGTTGAATGTATTTAATTTTGAAGTATTTGCATTAGTAGATCCAGGATCTACATATTCATTCACCACACCGCATCTAGCATCTAGTTTGCATTGTGAGAGAGAAATGTTAAATTGTGGTTTAGTGGTAAGTACTCTAGTAGGTAGTACTATAGTGATTGGTGAAGTTTGTAAAGGATGTATGATTTGGATTGATCAAGCAAAGTTAGAAGCTAATTTAATTGTAATGTAATTGAAGGAGATAGATATTATTCTAGGCATAGATTGGCTCACTGCTCATAGGGCTGTGATGAACTGTTATACTAAGGAGATAGTTATTGAATCCCCTAATTAGTTAAGAGTAGTGTTTTAAGGAGTTAGGCAAGCAATGCTAGCTTGATTAATTTCATTTATTAGTGCTTTGAGACTGATCCGAGGTGGATGTGAGGCTTATCTAGCCGACGTAGTTGATACTCTGAATGAATAAACCATTCAGGATATTCCTATTATTAGGGATTTTCTGGATGTATTTCATACTGACCTACCAGGTTTACCCCTATAAAGGGAGACAGAGTTTACCATTGACTTTGTTCCAAGTACTGCTCCTATATCAATTCCTCCATATAACATGGCACTTGTAGAACTGAAGGAACCAAAGACCCAGTAACAAAAGCTATTAAATAAGGGTTTTATCAGGCCCAGTGTGTCACTTTGAGGAGCTCCGGTATTGTTTGTAAATAAGAAGGATGGGACTCTGAGACTGTACATTGAGTAACATCCCGTTCTCATATTAAGGCTTAGGACCTGAAATTTCAGTACACATGAGCTCAAAGAGAGATTAAGGAAATGCATTTTTCTTGCTCATGCATAATGTTAGTATATATGCACATAAATATTGAATGTTTGCACATTAAAAAAATAGTACATGCATTCATTGACAACTTCCGGGTATAATTGATGTTAAATGTGATTTTATTTGAAAATGAGAAGTTGAGGGAGTAGAAAGAGTGATCTTGATATAAGTTGTGATAAGGAAAGATTTAGGAACAAAATTGGTAGTGATCTGAAAAATGTTCACTGAGTGTGCTTCAGTCTGTTAGCCATAACTTTTCTTCTACTTATCCAAATGAGATGATTATTTTCTTGGATTACACTAGAAACATATGGCTACATTTCTTATGAAGAAATCAAAATTCAATTCTGTCTCTAAGAATCTCAAAATTTTATGAAGTTGAGAACTGGGTGTAGTATATTGGTAGATGAATGTAAAATTTGTCTTTAGACTTATGGGAAAATTTTGGATTTATCTAGGCTGATTGCCTTCCTGGAAATTGTAGATTATTTTTCTAGCTTCTCAATGATATATAGCATGAAATTTTTGGACATCAGAGTCGAAAGTTAGGATCTTCAGAAGTGAAGATGTTTAGAAGTTTAGAGGTATCGTCTGTGATGACGTCATCTTCCTCTGTAAGGATGCATCGTCTGTGTTTTGTATCCTCTGTGAACCACCTTGTTCTGTGATGACGTCATCTTACTCCGGGTGACATCATCTTCCTCTCTAAGGATGCATTGTCTGTGTTTTGTATCCTCTGTAAACCAACATCTTCTGTGATGATGTCATCTTTCTCTGGGTGACGTCATCTTCCTCTTTGTCACTGTTCATGAACTTCCTCTATGTCACTGTTCATGAACTTCGTCTGTATCACTTTTCATAAACTTCGTCTGTATCACTATTCATGAACTTTTTCTGTGTTACTGTTCATGAACTTCGTCTGTATAGCTGTTCATGAACTTTCTCTTTGTTACTGTTCACGAACTCCTTCTGTGATGACGACATCTTCTTCTATGTTTCTTCTGTGATGATGTCATCTTCTTCTGTGTTTTGCTTCTTCTATTTTTCATCTATACCTATCTTCTGTTCCATTTTTGACCTATAAGAAGATAGAATTGGTCTTTAAGATCTTCATAAAAGTATTAGCTTTGAAGTTCTCTTTCGAACCATCCAAAGAACACCTAAATTTGATACCTATAGAGAAAGTTATGCTAATATCCCCAAAGTAAGTTCAATATGATTGAGGATAAAAACAGATTGGATTCTTTTAGCTATAACTTCTTATCTAGACACCTAAATGTCTTGATTCTTAAACCATTGGACTTGTAAGACAATGCTCTACATCTCTATCAAAAATCATAGCCATCTGAAACGAAATGAGAAAGATTGAGTGAAAAACGTGGGGCAGGTACAATGTGTGTGCTCTTAAATAATATGAACTGGTGTTATTTCACTGAACATACTTCAGTATTTTGATGATTTCTAAATCGGTAAAGCTCCAAATTTTCAGTAAACTAAAGACATGGAGCTACAAATGGGATGAAGAAATTGGAATCTAATTCAGTGTCTAAGATGTTTAAATGTCAGATGGAAGTTGTGCATAGTTACTGTTATGGATAAGAGCAGTCCGAAAATGTTTGAAGTATATCTTTCGAATCACTGAACCGAATTGACTGATTTTGGTGTCATTAGAAACTTGAGACAATGGGGGAAATTTTTCTAGAAGAAAGTATTATGTTAGAATGTTCAAGGGTAATGTTGGCAAGACACTTAAGTATCAAAGACATAAGTCATAAATGGAAGGGCAAATGGGACAATTCTCAATCATTAAGGGCATAATTGGAAAAAGAAGTGTTGTCTTGCTTATAAATGAAGAAGAAAAACGTGAATGGAAGGATAAGCAGAAGAGAATAAAGAAAATGAGTAAGAAAGAGAAAGAGAGTTTGGTGGTTGAGAGAAAAGAAGTGAGTTGCGTTAGGGTTTAATTCCTCTTAATCTTCAAGAAAGATTTTGAAGTTGTTTAAGAGAAGAAAAAGGAAGAGGAAGAATAGAGCTTCCATTTAAGCTAAAGATCTCTTCATTTGGTGAGGAATCAAGGTAAGATCTTTTTTAACCTTTTGGATTTTTGGAAGGATTCTAGTTCATGGAGTTTAGAAAATGCTTGGGTTTAAATATTCTATAATCAATTTTAGTGATTTTGCATTGTGGGATTTTAAAGTGGATTCCTATTGAATGAGATTTGGTTTGTTTTAGGAAACCAAGAGAATCCTACCCAAGAACAAGGAGAAAGACAATCTTGACTTGGAGTTTGCAAGCAAACTAGGTGGGTAATATATTTATGGTTATTGTGTAAATGGGCGATGTGCCTAAGTGTGTGTATATGTTTGAATTGCTAAATTATGAATGGGAATTGGATATTATGAGATCATGTGAGGTTAGAAAAGAGATGACGAGAAATTGAGTTATGATATAAAGTAACCAAGTGTTCTTGAGGTGTAACCTTATGAATAAGCTAGACACATGCAAAGGGTAAAGATTGAAATGAGAATTTAGAAAGATCATGTACAAATGAAGTGTAAATCTATGTTCAATTAGACACATATGACTTATGAAATGGGAATGAGCATAATGTGTGTTCTAGAACATATATCCGGGATTGTGATTAAGCATGTATTGTATATAGTCCATTTATACAATTGTGCATAAATGAATGCTTACACAGGTGCAATTATTAATGAGTGTGCAATGTGTGTCTCACACAAATTGGTTGTGAAGGTCAAGTGTCCGTATTTAGGCATTCCTAGAATTTGGAAGCAAATGCTAATCTGGAGCGTACTGTGAGTAGACCTATATGGTCTCATTCCACTGTTTGCTTTGTTTGAGTTTTGATATTGATTGATTTTTTTGAATGACTATGTGAAAGTGTTTGACTATGTTAGTTTTCAGTCAGGAGGTCCGATGAATGTGTTGCATGAAAGAAATATTAAAGTGCTCATTGTATGTGAATGAGATGAAATAAGTGTACATAATATGATTTCTAAATGCTAGACCACGGTCCAATGACAAGTGTGTTTTTGAATGTGCATTTGCATATGAATGAAAGTGTGATTCTCATCTTTAATGTTGAATGCTGGACTAAGGTCCGATGATATGTGAATGGGAGTGAATGCGAATATTTAAATGAAATTGATGCATTCCATGTCATGAATGCAAGAAATATAATGGATGTTGTGACTAGAGTAGCCACTGATAAAAACTTAAAGCTCAACGAGTAAAAACGAGCCTCGAGCTCAAAAGTGATTCAGAGCCTCAGGCTCAACGATTAATGAGCCCTATATGGGACAGTTATCAATGAGCCCATTAAGGGACAGTTTAGGCACTCGGTCATAAAAAAATAACAAATGGAAAGTGGGTCTCATGTGCACTGCATATGCATAATTGTGTGATTAAATTACATTAAATGTGAAGTATGAAATGTGTAATGATGTGAATTATGTGTTACGGGACTGGGTGAGCCGTCAATGACGGTCACTCCTTCACTTCGCAAAACTCACCTAAAATTTGCAATTATTTTTAGGATCAGAAGAATACCCTGTTAGGCCAACGGGAGTATACCTACAGCATACAAGTGAAGGATAGAGGTCGGGATCAGTTCACGTCTGCGTTGCATTTCCTTAATTTGTATTGAAATGTTCTTTCCGCAACTTTTGTATAAATTTGTATTTTCCAAGCTACTAAAGTGGTTTGTAACTATGAAAGGGCTCAAATGGCTAGTGTAAATATTGATGATTGTGCTGTGTTGATTGAAAATGTTTATGAAATAAAGTGATACCCGATTTGGTTATCGATTTCTGCATATTATGTTTGTGGTTTAAAACAAGAGAAAAGTTTTTATACCAATTTTTGAGTGATAAAGTTTCTTAGTATGCCACCCTCATAGGGCACGAGCTCGGACATCACCGGTTGATGTCGAGTTCGGGTCTTACTAGAATGAGATGCTACATAGGATCCTTGCTTTGAGCCTTTCTTATTCTGTCATGTAACATTAGCCTAAGCTTCAATGTAGCCATCAATGCCTCATTCTGTCCTAATTTCAACTCAACATTCAATGCTCTCAATTGCACTAATTTAGGCAACCTCGATAACTGTACTTGAGCCATATTACTAATGGATTTTCTACTTAAGGCATTAGCTACTACATTAGTTTTACTAAGATGATACTCAATGGTGCAATCATAATCTTTAAGCAACTCTATCCATCGTCTCTGTCTCGTGTTCATCTCCTTCTGACTCAACGGATACCTGAAACTCTTATGATTAGTATATATCTAAAATGTCTATCCATACAAATAATGTCTTTATATCTTTAAAGCAAAAACTACTGTAGCAAGTTCTAAATCATGTACTAGATAATTAAACTCATGAGACCTCAAATTTCTCGATGTAGATTCTGTCACTCTGCCATGCTGCATCAGAACACATCCTAAAAACCCTGGTGTGAAGAATCATTATACAATGCATAACCTCCAGATCCAGATGGAATAGTTAACACCAGTGCTGTAGTTAACTGTTGATTTAGTTCCTCAAAATTGTTCTGACATTCATTATTCCATCTAAAAGGTTTATCCTTTCACAGAAGTTTTTTCAAAGGGGCTGACATTAATGAAAACCCCTTGGTAAACCTTCTGTAATATCCGGCTAATCTAAGGAAACTCCATATCTCAGACATTTTTCTCAGAGCTTCCTACTTCGTCACTATTTCTACTTTCTTTGGATTAACTTGTGTGCCTTGTTCAGTTACTATACGACCCAAGAACGCTACTTGATCAAGCTAAAATTCACACTTACTGAAATTGGCATACAATTGCTTTTCTCTCATTATCTATAGGACTAACTTCAAGTGTTCAGAATGTTCCTCTCTACTCTTCGAATACACAAAAATATCCTCAATAAACACAATGAAAAAGTGATCTAAATAAGGTTGGAATACCTTATTCATCAATGCCATCAAAGCAGCTGGAGCATTTTTTAAGCCAAACGACATCACTAAAAACTTGAAATGCTCGTATCTGGTTCTAAATGCACTCTTCTGTACATTAGCCTCTACTATCTTCAACTGATAGTACCTTGATCTCTCATGGTGGCCTGCAGGTTAGCCCGTGGCCCAGACTATGGCCTATCAGGTCGTTTATTTTTAAAGGGAAAAATTCAAAACGACATTGTTTCAGAAAAAATGGATGGGCCACAGGCTGGGCTGGCTAGCCCGTAGCCCGAACCAGATGAACCATAGTCAGCTTGTGGCTCAACCAACTTGGGCTAAAAATAGGCTGGGTCGAGCAGGCTGGGCCATAATTGCCATCCCTATAGCTTAGTAAATACCTGAGCTCCCTGTAACTGTTCAAGTAAGTCATCAATCCTTGGCAACAGATACTTGTTCTTCACTGTCACCCGATTCCGTTGCCTATAATCGATACACAGTCTCAAAATTCCATATTTTTTTCATAAGCAAGACTGGAGCTCCCCAAGGTGATACATTGGGTCTAATAAAACCCTTTTCCAGTAACTCCTGTAATTGAGCCTTAAGTTCCATAGGCGTCATCCTATATAGAGGAATAGATATAGGAGCAGTACCTGGAACTAGGTCAATAACGAACTTCGTTTCCCTATTTGGGGGTAAACTAGATAATTTAGTGAGAAACACATCCAAGAAATCCTTAACAATAGGAATATCCTATACTATTTGCTCAGTATCGGTATCAACTACATATGCTATATAAGCTTCACATCCACCTCGAATCAATCTCAAAGCATTCATTGATGAGAACAATCTGGCTAGCACTAATTAACTAACACCTCGAAAGATTACTCTCGGCTGATTAGGAGATTCTAGTATCACCTCCTTAGTATAGCAGTTCATTACCACCCTATGAGCAGTGAGCCAATCCATACCTAGGATGAGGTCTATCTCACTTAACTGTAACACAATTAGATCAGCTTCTAGCTCTGCCTGATTAACTTGAATTATACATCTTTTACACACTTCTCCTATCACTATAGTACTACCTATCGATGTACTCACCTCTAATCCTCATTTCAACATTTCTTTATCACAATGCAGTTTAGATGCTAGATGTAGTTTGATAAAAAAATGTGTAGATCCTGGATCTACCAATGTAAATGCTTCAAAATTAAAGACATTTAACACACCTGCTACTACATGTGGGGAGTTCTGGGCCTCCTGTCTGGTGATTGCATCAATTATGGCCTGAGACTGTGGATGATTTCTCCGCACCTTAATCCTAACAGTAGGACTAACTGAACTCAATCTGACTTTACCTTTGCCTCTCTAGATCCACTAGCTTGTCTTTACTGGATGGTTGTTTCAGTCACTACTCCTCCTCTCATTCTAGACTGTGCCTTGAAAACTGCAGGATAGTCTCTAATCTGATGTTCAAAGGAGCCACATCAAAGGTAAGCTTCCGGCAACTTCTAACATTCCCCACTATACTTCTTACTACAGTGTTAACAATTAGACATCTACCCAGATACTGTACCTCTACCACTGCCAGCTTGTACAAAACTGCCTCTCTGTCTGAACCTCAACTGTCTTGATGGTCGAAACGATCTATTCTAGCATTTATTGTATCTTCTATAAAAATCAACTTGGGACTCACTAGGTCTCTTCATTCTGAAATCTTGTTTGTACTCTCCTTGTCCATCTTTTAATAACTGTTCTATTCAGATCAAGGCTACTCTTAAGTTAGTGAAACTGCTCAAATTCGTTATAGCTAACCTCGTCCTTATCTCCATACTCAGTCCATCTTTGAACTAACTACACTTATCCTCTTTAGTTCGTATCAAGGCAGTAGCATACTCCATCAATTCATTGAACCTTATCTTGTACTCTGCTACGATGAGACTACGTTGCTTTAGATCTAAAAACTCTTTCATCTTTTTATCCAGATAGATCTTTGGCATGTAATTTTCCTTGAAGACTTTTAAGAAGTCTTCCCACTTTAAACTACAAGGCCTGGCAATACTACTTGGAGCACTCTTCCACCACTAATATGCTGGACCTTATGGTAGCAAAACTATGTAATCAAACTTTTCGTCTGACTCGCAGTCTATCTAATCAAATATTCTCTCGGTTCTCTTTAACTATCGTTCATCCTCAGCAGGGCTTTTAACTCTGTAGAAGTCTATAGCCCCCTGCTTTCTCAGTTTATCATACCTCCTTTTACTTTCTCTCAGGAATTCTCATAGGCATTTGAATAGATTGAGGTACAAAAGACTTTCCACTGGCTCCTACAGACTCTAGGTCAGCTGATTCTCTAACTTGATCACCTATGGAGGATGACCTATAATAGACAATAACCTTAATTACTCTTCGAGTTTCTCATGATATATCATGTCTACATGCTTATATCTATCCCTATGGATGCCAAACCATGCTCTGATATGAAAACTTGTAACACCCCACTTCCACCGAGCACGTGCCCGAACATCTCGACGACATTTACACACATGCCCTTTAAAAACGGCATGTTAGAGCAATCATATTCACTTAAATGGCATCATATATATGTAACACAAATATTCAAAGATTAAACTCTTCATTC